>CM074719.1:622686357-622923775 GCA_037306005.1 Rhinophrynus dorsalis | reverse complement strand
TTACAACAATCTCTACTGAAGTCAGGTTCCAGATCACATCCCCACGTGGTACAATAAAGGGTTCCATATATCTGATGGCTCTGCAGCAAAACTGGTTTTATCAGATAGTAAACTGAAACAACAAATGCAAATAAGAACAGTATCTGAAAAATAGGTGCAGAGCATCAAGGACAAATCTAAAAGTGGTGTGTATTTCCTTAAAGGGATAGTAATACTTTGAATCTTCTTACTGTGAGAACAATGAAAACCCTGTCTCCCTTGACAGGTTTTTTCAGGTCTTTCCCTTATCTTAACTGAAGATTGCCCCTCTCTGCAGTCTACCTGGGCACCACCTTTCTGTTCTGAGGTGAGCAGTGTTATATCAGTAAAAGGGGCGGGAGGGGGGATACTTTATCATTCAATTACTCTTGAACTACAACTCTGACAGAACTGAAATAACACTCTCCAAAGTCCAAATACTATGATGATTAATTAGAGCTGCTTTTATTTTGAAACATTACTATCCCTTTAAAGGGATAGTAATACTTCGTTTTAACTTTATTTTATTTTGTAGGCATTAAAAAAACATGAAGAATGATATAAGTCTTATCTCTCAATCCTTTATGGTTTGAGAGATATTCACAAGCAAAGTTTCCCCTCCCGCCCCTTTTTCCTAGTATAAGCCATCTCTTCTCAGATGTGAATCTGGTTGTAAGACCAGACAGATAACAGAAGGGGACAATTTTCTTTGTATGAGAACAATGAAAACCCTTCCCCCCTTGACAGGTTTTTCAGCTTTTTCCCTTATCTTAATTGAAGATTGTCCCTCTCTGCAGTCTATCTGGGCATCTCCCTTCTGCTCTGGTTGAACGGGGGGGGGTACTTTGTTTGTGAATATCTCTTAAACCATAAAGGTTTGAGAGATAAGACTTATATCATTCTTCATGTTTTTTTAATGCCTACAAAATAAAATAAGATTAAAACAAAGTATTACTATCCCTTTAATAAATAAATGAAGAGTTATTCGTATGGATACATTTTCCCACTAACAGCTTGGATGCAATGTACTGAATACGCCTCTACCATTCAAGTGTTAAGCCTCTGGCGCTCAACGGGTTAATTTGATGGCGTAAATGGTCTGGCATTTAAATTAACGGGATCTGAATCTTTCCCCCTTGGTGCTAACCGGCGATTCTGTGTGAAGTTATGAGACTACAAGAGAGGAACGAGCTGGATCTTGGAGAGCGATCAATAAAACAGGAATGTGATGAACAATTCTCATTATAGCTTTTGACACTGTTGAGATGAAAAAACAATTACCATGGGGATAAGCCATATTCCTTCAAAATAAAGCCTGAATTTGCAAGAAACATTAAAATTCTTCCCTTATCTCCCTGTTTCTGTTTACCGTGCAATCTGGTGCTTGACTAAAGCAAGGACAGTTCTGTACAGTACAGCTCAATGCAAAAAAGCAACTAATTCCCCAAATACGGCTTTTATTTCAATAGTAACATAGTTGATGAGGCTGAAAAAAGACGTGTGTCCATGAAGTCCAGCCCACTCCAAAATCCCCCCTGTTGATTAGGTTGACCACATTTCCGTTCTGCCATTCCGGGACATGTGGTCACCCTAGTCCCGCGGCTGAGGCTCCCGCCGGCGCTGACCATCTTTCTGAGGCTGACATAGTAAGAGTTTCCAGTGGGAACAGCCTCAGAAAGATGGTCACGCCGACGGGAGCCTCAGCTGCGGGTCTCACTTTCAACACCAGTGGGAGCCTCAGCCGCGGGTCTCACTTTCAGCACCAGCATACCTGCTCCACCCCAGCTGTCTCGCACACACCAGTCCATCCAGCCAATGAAATGTATTTGCTATATGGTCTTCACTGGCCTCAGCCAGCCAATGAGGACCATATAGCAAATACATTTCATTGGCTGGATGGACTGGCATGTGTTTGCGCAATTATGGGACTCTTTGTTGTCCCGGTGGGGGGGTGACCCGGGATGCGGGACCCAGACCCCCAATAAGGGACAGTCCCGGGCATTCTGAGACGTGTGGTCACCCTACTGTTGATCCAGAGGAAGGAAAAAAAAAACCTTGAAGCCATTTCCATTTTAGCCCCAAGCGGGTAAAAATATTCCTTCCTGACTCCAAATGGCAGTCAGATATTTCCCTGGAGCAACACCCTATCTTCATTGAAGCCATCGGTCATAATTCTCAGTATTGTTCTGTGCTTGGTAGGTATCCATTACTTTTTTGAAAACAGTTACATTATCTGCAAGCACAGCATCCCGAGACAAAGAATTCCATAACTTTACTGCCTGTAAAACTCTAGTTCTCTTCTATAGACTGCAAACTCTGGGGGTAAGTTTTAGCCCAATTATGCAAACTTCATAGTCTTGTGTCAGACACATGAATAATATTGGTAATATTCTTTACTGGGCAATTTAACTCCTCAAATCTAAAAATGTCTCCAAAGAATGGTTTTGCAATGCACAGCATCCGAGGGGTTATGCTAGCTGGATATATATATATATATCAGGGCTCAAAATTTCCACTTGCCACTAGCCAATGGCGAGTGAAAATGTAGCCCTGGTGAATAGAAATTCAGCCCTGATGGGTATGTTATGGCTTGCAGTGGAGAGTATCTGTTCTGGTCTGGCTAGTAGCAAAGGACTTAAAATTATACACCCTATATATATACACAAATAACAGCTGCTTTTGCAAAAAAAGTCCCCTGATTTAATAAAAAAAACTATTAAATTGAATATAGCAACATATTAAGTGTCTTGTATGTTAGGCTAGTTTTGGATTGCCTACAATAGTCTGAATTAGTCTCTCATTCTGTGTCAGTGGCCAAGCTTGTTATTAACCCTTCATGGAAAGGGGAGGGCTGGCAACTTTTGGCGTGTGAGGCAATTACAATCATGCTTCCTATTTCTGCTTTCACTCCAGCCACATCTCCCTGCTCACCCCCTTTTGTTAATGTTATAGCCGGCATTAATGTTATGAAGTAAGGCAAGCGATACCACAGAGCTTATAATTGAAATGGGGCTGCACTAGTGATATCACGGAGATTACAGTTGAAATGGAGTTATACTAGCAATTAGGGTTGCCACCTTTTGCTCAAAAAAATATCGGCCATAGCTGTGGATCGGTGAGGGTGGAGCCACAAGAGGGAGGAGCTGGAAAAGGGAGGAGCCACAAAAGGCCAGTGCGGACAATCACCATTCCGGGATTATTTTTATAATTTTGTCTTAAATCTGGGATAAGACTTCATATAGCAAAAGTAAGATTCACCAGCATCTGCAGATTGTCTCACTGTTCTCTGTAATGAACAAATAGTCTCCCCTGGTGGCCCAAATCATTAAAATTTTACTAGCCTGGAGGGTCCATTGTCACATAATGTCCATTTTCCAATTGTAAGTCTGATGACAGACAACATGTACCTAGAACTGCTAGGGAGTGCAATAAGTGGTGGATCTCTTCCCCATCAGAACAGGGGAAGCGGCTGTTCTCTCTTTTTTCATATATAGTAGTAATAGTAATATAGTTAGAGACGAGTACTAGTAATATTTGTCTTTTGACGACTTACTGTTGCAGTTCTTGGAGACTGGACTCGAGATTGCGCTGCTACCAACTCCCGTGTGTGACTGTGCCCACAAACTCCACAGACTGCCTCCTGTGCACGACAAACTCTGAGCGCTCACTGTCACAGCGCCCGCGTACCACCGCTGTAACATGTCAGTCACACGACTCACACCCCACGACACGCACCAGCCAGCCAATGAGGACCATTGTTGTCCAAATACTCTCCTCTCATTGGCTGGTGATATTGCTTGTATTCTGATGACTTTGAGTGAGAAGCTGGCAGATAGGGCTGAGTGAAGAGACTCTCCAGACGTGTCGCTCACACAAATACCGGCTTTTCATTTGCCGGTATAGTATATATATATATGGGCACCGGGTCAAAGGTGCTACTTACCGGCTGTGCCGGTAAAATACCGGCCGGGTGGCAACCCCACTAGCAATACCACAAATCTTACAATTAAAGTAAAGCTACTCTATTAATTTTGGTCCATAAATACTGTTTACTCCATTTACAGTGGTCAGAGGGAAATTGAGTTAGACAGTGGCCCACTGGCCAAGGCTTATGACTGGTCTAAGGGGCAATTGCCCTCCTGCCCCTAGGCCATCCATTCCCTGTTTATAGACCAGAGGGGATTGCAACGCATTGATTTACAATGTGCTTTGTACCACAACTCTCATCACATCACTGATTTGTACACACCCCTTGATACACTGGGGTTTTTTTCTCAGACTGGCCCTTGAATGAAAAATGGGAATGGATGGGCTGACCTCTTATATTGGCTATGCACTGACAATTATTATGAGGATCAGCAGAGACATGATGTCCAGCTTCTGGGGGGAGTAATGCACTAAGCAGTGATTAAAGAGGTGATAAAGCGGAGATAACTTCTCTAGTGATACCACCTCTCCAGTTCCTATGTTATTATTCTATGGAGCCTATTCACTAAGATACCCAAAGATGGAGAAATCTTATTGCATTGGTTCCATAGAATAACACAGGAACTGGAGAGGTGATATCACTGGAGAAATCTTATTGCATTGGCTCTATAGGATAACATAGGAACTGGAGAGGTGATATCAGTGGAGAAATCTCAGTGCGTTGGCTCTATAGGATAACATAGGAACTGGAGAAGAGATATCACTGGAGAAATCTTATTGCATTGGCTCTATAGGATAACATAGGAACTGGAGAGGTGATATCACTGGAGAAATCTCAGCGCGTTGGCTGTATAGAATAACATAGGAACTGGAGAGGTGATATCACTGGAGAAATCTCAGTGCATTGGCTCTATAGAATAACATAGGAACTGGAGAAGAGATATCACTGGAGAAATCTTATTGCATTGGCTCTATAGGATAACATAGGAACTGGAGAGGTGATATCACTGGAGAAATCTCAGTGCGTTGGCTCTATAGAATAACATAGGAACTGGAGAGGAGATATCAGTGGAGAAATCTCAGTGCATTGGCTCTATAGAATAACATAGGAACTGGAGAGGTGATATCACTGGAGAAATCTCAGTGCGTTGGCTCTATAGGATAACATAGGAACTGGAGAGGTGATATCACTGGAGAAATCTCAGTGCGTTGGCTCTATAGAATAACATAGGAACTGGAGAAGTGACATCACTGGAGAAATCTCAGTGCATTGGCTCTATAGAATAACATAGGAACTGGAGAGGTGATATCACTGGAGAAATCTCAGTGCGTTGGCTCTATAGAATAACATAGGAACTGGAGAGGTGATATCACTGGAGAAATCTCAGTGCATTGGCGCTATAGAATAACATAGGAACTGGAGAGGTGATATCACTGGAGAAATCTCAGTGCATTGGCTGTATAGAATAACATAGGAACTGGAGAGGTGATATCACTGGAGAAATCTCAGTGCGTTGGCTCTATAGAATAACATAGGAACTGGAGAGGTGATATCGCTGGAGAAATCTCAGTGCATTGGATCTATAGAATAACATAGGAACTGGAGAGGTGATATCACTGGAGAAATCTCAGTGCATTGGATCTATAGAATAACATAGGAACTGGAGAGGTGATATCACTGGAGAAATCTCAGTGCATTGGCTGTATAGAATAACATAGGAACTGGAGAGGTGATATCACTGGAGAAATCTCAGTGCGTTGGCTGTATAGAATAACATAGGAACTGGAGAGGTGATATCACTGGAGAAATCTCAGTGCGTTGGCTCTATAGAATAACATAGGAACTGGAGAGGTGATATCGCTGGAGAAATCTCAGTGCGTTGGCTCTATAGAATAACATAGGAACTGGAGAGGTGATATCGCTGGAGAAATCTCAGTGCATTGGATCTATAGAATAACATAGGAACTGGAGAGGTGATATCACTGGAGAAATCTCAGTGCATTGGATCTATAGAATAACATAGGAACTGGAGAGGTGATATCACTGGAGAAATCTCAGTGCATTGGCTGTATAGAATAACATAGGAACTGGAGAGGTGATATCACTGGAGAAATCTCAGTGCATTGGCTGTATAGAATAACATAGGAACTGGAGAGGTGATATCGCTGGAGAAATCTCAGTGCATTGGCTGTATAGAATAACATAGGAACTGGAGAGGTGATATCGCTGGAGAAATCTCAGTGCGTTGGCTCTATAGAATAACATAGGAACTGGAGAGGTGATATCGCTGGAGAAATCTCAGTGCATTGGATCTATAGAATAACATAGGAACTGGAGAGGTGATATCACTGGAGAAATCTCAGTGCATTGGATCTATAGAATAACATAGGAACTGGAGAGGTGATATCACTGGAGAAATCTCAGTGCATTGGCTCTATAGAATAACATAGGAACTGGAGAGGTGATATCACTGGAGAAATCTCAGTGCATTGGCTCTATAGAATAACATAGGAACTGGAGAGGTGATATCACTGGAGAAATCTCAGTGCATTGGCTGTATAGAATAACATAGGAACTGGAGAGGTGATATCGCTGGAGAAATCTCAGTGCATTGGCTGTATAGAATAACATAGGAACTGGAGAGGTGATATCGCTGGAGAAATCTCAGTGCGTTGGCTCTATAGAATAACATAGGAACTGGAGAGGTGATATCACTGGAGAAATCTCAGTGCATTGGATCTATAGAATAACATAGGAACTGGAGAGGTGATATCGCTGGAGAAATCTCAGTGCATTGGCTCTATAGAATAACATAGGAACTGGAGAGGTGACATCGCTGGAGAAATCTCAGTGCGTTGGCTCTATAGAATAACATAGGAACTGGAGAGGTGATATCACTGGAGAAATCTCAGTGCGTTGGCTCTATAGAATAACATAGGAACTGGAGAGGTGATATCGCTGGAGAAATCTCAGTGCGTTGGCTCTATAGAATAACATAGGAACTGGAGAGGTGATATTGCTGGAGAAATCTCAGTGCGTTGGCTCTATAGAATAACATAGGAACTGGAGAGGTGATATCGCTGGAGAAATCTCAGTGCATTGGATCTATAGAATAACATAGGAACTGGAGAGGTGATATCACTGGAGAAATCTCAGTGCGTTGGCTGTATAGAATAACATAGGAACTGGAGAGGTGACATCGCTGGAGAAATCTCAGTGCATTGGCTGTATAGAATAACATAGGAACTGGAGAGGTGACATCGCTGGAGAAATCTCAGTGCATTGGATCTATAGAATAACATAGGAACTGGAGAGGTGATATCGCTGGAGAAATCTCAGTGCATTGGCTGTATAGAATAACATAGGAACTGGAGAGGTGATATCACTGGAGAAATCTCAGTGCATTGGATCTATAGAATAACATAGGAACTGGAGAGGTGATATCACTGGAGAAATCTCAGTGCGTTGGCTCTATAGAATAACATAGGAACTGGAGAGGTGATATCACTGGAGAAATCTCAGTGCATTGGCTCTATAGAATAACATAGGAACTGGAGAGGTGACATCGCTGGAGAAATCTCAGTGCATTGGCTCTATAGAATAACATAGGAACTGGAGAGGTGATATCACTGGAGAAATATCAGTGCATTGGATCTATAGAATAACATAGGAACTGGAGAGGTGATATCACTGGAGAAATCTCAGTGCGTTGGCTCTATAGAATAACATAGGAACTGGAGAGGTGATATCACTGGAGAAATCTCAGTGCGTTGGCTCTATAGAATAACATAGGAACTGGAGAGGTGACATCACTGGAGAAATCTCAGTGCATTGGTTCCATAGAATAACATAGGAACTGGAGAGGTGACATCACTGGAGAAATCTCAGTGCATTGGTTCCATAGAATAACATAGGAACTGGAGAGGTGACATCACTGGAGAAATCTCAGTGCGTTGGCTCTATAGAATAACATAGGAACTGGAGAGGTGATATCACTGGAGAAATCTCAGTGCATTGGCTCTATAGAATAACATAGGAACTGGAGAGGTGACATCACTGGAGAAATCTCAGTGCATTGGATCTATAGAATAACATAGGAACTGGAGAGGTGATATCACTGGAGAAATCTCAGTGCATTGGATCTATAGAATAACATAGGAACTGGAGAGGTGATATCACTGGAGAAATCTCAGTGCATTGGCGCTATAGAATAACATAGGAACTGGAGAGGTGATATCACTGGAGAAATCTCAGTGCATTGGCTCTATAGAATAACATAGGGACTGGAGAGGTGATATCACTGGAGAAATCTCAGTGCATTGGATCTATAGAATAACATAGGAACTGGAGAGGTGATATCACTGGAGAAATCTCAGTGCATTGGCGCTATAGAATAACATAGGAACTGGAGAGGTGATATCACTGGAGAAATCTCAGTGCATTGGCTGTATAGAATAACATAGGAACTGGAGAGGTGATATCACTGGAGAAATCTCAGTGCGTTGGCTCTATAGAATAACATAGGAACTGGAGAGGTGATATCGCTGGAGAAATCTCAGTGCATTGGCTCTATAGAATAACATAGGAACTGGAGAGGTGATATCACTGGAGAAATCTCAGTGCATTGGCTGTATAGAATAACATAGGGACTGGAGAGGTGACATCACTGGAGAAATCTCAGTGCATTGGTTCCATAGAATAACATAGGAACTGGAGAGGTGACATCACTGGAGAAATCTCAGTGCATTGGTTCCATAGAATAACATAGGAACTGGAGAAGTGATATCACTGGAGAAATCTCAGTGCATTGGCTCTATAGAATAACATAGGGACTGGAGAGGTGATATCACTGGAGAAATCTCAGTGCATTGGATCTATAGAATAACATAGGAACTGGAGAGGTGATATCACTGGAGAAATCTCAGTGCATTGGCGCTATAGAATAACATAGGAACTGGAGAGGTGATATCACTGGAGAAATCTCAGTGCATTGGCTGTATAGAATAACATAGGAACTGGAGAGGTGATATCACTGGAGAAATCTCAGTGCGTTGGCTCTATAGAATAACATAGGAACTGGAGAGGTGATATCGCTGGAGAAATCTCAGTGCATTGGCTCTATAGAATAACATAGGAACTGGAGAGGTGATATCACTGGAGAAATCTCAGTGCATTGGCTGTATAGAATAACATAGGGACTGGAGAGGTGACATCACTGGAGAAATCTCAGTGCATTGGTTCCATAGAATAACATAGGAACTGGAGAGGTGACATCACTGGAGAAATCTCAGTGCATTGGTTCCATAGAATAACATAGGAACTGGAGAAGTGATATCACTGGAGAAGTTATCAGCACTTTATCACCTCCCTATCACCACTTTATCATACCTTTGTGCATATCCCCCTGATGTCTTTGACCATCTTAATTATTTGCCGAGTTACATCAGGAATGTGGTGCAATTTTGGAGCAAACCAGCTGCATACAGGGGCCAAATAAAAATTCTTCCACAACAAGGTCTGCTGCTTTAGTTCCCAAAACACCAATCCCAATCATTATAACTGATTCCCAAATAAAGGCTTTAAAACCCTGAAATACACAGCAGTCATAACACTGGTAGCTGAATGTGTCAATCACAGCTGTCCTAGCTCTCCTTCATGTAATCCACAACACAGTAACTGGTCACAACAAACAGATTAGACGCAGTTAACCACTTGAGTGCCTGAGAGGTATCCAATGCATTGTATGGCACTGAAAAGGTTAAAAATAAAAACAATGTTATCTCTATTTCAGACAATATGGCACGTAATAAAGATCCAACAAGGTTTTTTTTACAAGCGAAATGCGTTGACCTAACGGCAACAACATCTACTACACTATACAGCAAGTCCTTATTTTTATACATTGTTTCACATAAAAATAACACTGTTTTTATTTTTAACTGCATCTAATCTGGTGTAGATTGTTTTGGGGTGACCTTTTGCAACAAATAAAAATTCCCATTGATTTATATGGGAATTTTAACCCTTTGAATGCAAGAGAGGTCTCCACCCTGTTCTGCACACTTCACACACACTTACCACCAATTCTGTTCTGTTCCTCCCACTTCCCACCCACTTCTCCTCCTTCCCACCCTGTTCCTCCCACTTCCCGCCCACTTCTCCTCCTTCCCACCCTGTTCCTCCCACTTCCCTCCTACTTCTCCTCCTTCCCACCCTGTTCCTCCCACTTCCCTCCCACTTCTCCTCCTTCCCACCCTGTTCCTCCCACTTCCCTCCCACTTCTCCTCCTTCCCACCCTGTTCCTCTCACTTCCCACTTCTCCTCCTTCCCACCCTGTTCCTCTCACTTCCCACTTCTCCTCCTTCCCACCCTGTTCCTCCCACTTCCCGCCCACTTCTCCTCCTTCCCACCCTGTTCCTCCCACTTCCCACCCACTTCTCTTCCTTCCCACCTTGTTCCTTCCACTTCCCTCCCACTTCTCTTCCTTCCCACCCTGTTCCTCCCACTTCCCTCCCACTTCTCCTCCTTCTCACCCTGTTCCTCCCACTTCCCACACTCGTCTCTTCCTTCCCACCCTGTTCCTTCCACTTCCCTCCCACTTCTCTTCCTTCCCACCCTGTTCCTCCCACTTCCCTCCTACTTCTCCTCCTTCCCATCCTGTTCCTCCCACTTCCCTTCCACTTCTCCTCCTTCCCACCCTGTTCCTCCCACTTCCTGCCCACTTCTCCTCCTTCCCACCCTGTTCCTTCCACTTCCCTCCTACTTCTCCTCCTTCCCACCCTGTTCCTCCCACTTCCCTCCCACTTCTCTTCCTTCCCACCCTGTTCCTCCCACTTCCCTCCTACTTCTCCTCCTTCCCACCCTGTTCCTCCCACTTCCCTCCCACTTCTCTTCCTTCCCACCCTGTTCCTCCCACTTCCCTCCTACTTCTCCTCCTGTCCACCCTGTTCCTCCCACTTCTCTTCCTTCCTACCCTGTTCCTCCCACTTCCCTCCCACTTCTCTTCCTTCCCACCCTGTTCCTCCCACTTCTCTTCCTTCCCACCCTGTTCCTCCCACTTCCCTCCTACTTCTCCTCCTTCCCACCCTGTTCCTCCCACTTCTCTTCCTTCCCACCCTGTTCCTCCCACTTCCCTCCCACTTCCCAGGCCAGGATTTAAGGATTTCCCTGATTAAGCACTGGTGAGTTAATCAGTGGATCATTCATTTTAATTGGTCCACCTGTGCTCAGTCAGGGAAATCATTAAATCCTGGATGGTTGATAGCTCTTGAGGACCAAACTTGAACACTCCTGTTATAGACCTTTTCCTATAGAGTAAAACGAGTGTCCATCCAATTCTTGGAAAATGTTGCTTTCAAAATGTATTAAAAGATTACTGGGCAATTTTCTGATATATACAATTCAAGATGTTTGCAGGTAGGTGGCGATTTTGCTATTACAGACTGTGAACAGCTGAGTGTCACAGACACAAGGATCCCATAGATGGATGGAATTAGGAATAGCGCTGCCTGGCTGCAAAACAAACCCCTGGAACTCAAGCAACAGAAATATTCCATGTTTTGTTTCTAATAACTTTCAAATAAGAAACATCACCAAGCGCTGTGTTTTAATCTATAGGAAATGTCCTGAAAATATATGTTTTCATAATTAGGGTATACTACTGGTCTTAGTAAAGTCTTAGTGTGTACTCTGGGGGGTGCTACATGATATCCTATTGAAATGGTGCCACTTACATGGTGAGCATCTAGTGAACTCTAGTGCATACCCTGGAATGCAGCCACTATCATTATAGTCTTAGTGATGGTGGAGTGTGTGCACTGGTGTGTAATATAGATATCATACCCTGTAGTACATACCATACACAACAGCTGTAGTACGCTGCACACTCATCATACACTGTAGTATACCCTGAGTACTTTCTTCCCCCTCTACCAGAAGCCCCCCCCCTTTCCAGCTTATACTCATTTCCCGCAGTGCAGGAAATTATAGTAGACTAGTTGTAGAGCCGTTTACATGGGCCACAGTGCCACCCAGCAACGGCCGCGGTGCAGTCACGCACAGTAGAGACTGCCCGTGCCGCAGCTGATAATGGAGCGGGGCTCCAAATTCAGACCGTGGTCCTCGAGGACTACAGTCTGAATTCAGTGCCCAGCTCCGTTATCAGCCACGTCGCGGGAGTCTGCAGTGCGCATGATCTCTACTACGCATGATGGCTTCTGACAAACACACATTTAGCGAATAATTAAATAGGATAATAAGAGACATGATGATATAAAGTAGTAGATAATAGTTATGATGATATAAAGTAGTAGATATAATATGTGATGATATAAAGTAGTAGATAATAGTTATGATGATACACAGTAGTAGATAAGATATATGATGATATAAAGTAGAAGATAATAGTTATGATGATAGAAAATAGTAGATATGATATATGATGATATAAAGTAGTAGATAATAGTTATGATGATAGAAAGTAGTAGATATGATATATGATTATATCAAGTAGAAGATAATAGTTATGATGATATAAAGTAGTAGATATGATATATAATGATATAAAGTAGTAGATAATAGTCATGATGATAGAAAGTAGTAGATATGATATATGATGATATAAAGTAGTAGATAATAGTCATGATGATAGAAAGTAGTAGATATGATATATGATGATATAAAGTAGTAGATAATAGTCATGATGATAGAAATTAGTGGATAAGACATATGATGATATAAAGTAGTAGATAATAGTTATGATGATACACAGTAGTAGATATGATATATGATGATATAAAGTAGTAGATAATAGTCATGATGATAGAAAGTAGTAGATATGATATATGATGATATAAAGTAGAAGATAATAGTTATGATGATAGAAAGTAGTAGATATGATATATGATGATAGAAAGTAGTAGATAATAGTTATGATGATATAAAGTAGTAGATTTGATATATGATGATATAAAGTAGTAGATAATAGTTATGATGATAGAAAGTAGTAGATATGATATATGATTATATCAAGTAGAAGATAATAGTTATGATGATAGAAAGTAGTAGATATGATATATAATGATATAAAGTAGTAGATAATATTTATGATGATGCACAGTAGTAGATAAGATATATGATGATATAAAGTAGTAGATAATAGTTATGATGATACACAGTAATAGATAAGATATATGATGATATAAAGTAGTAGATAATAGTTATGATGATAGAAAGTAGTAGATATGATATATGATGATATAAAGTAGTAGATAATAGTTATGATGATACACAGTAGTAGATAATAGAATTATATACAGTAGTAGAAAATAAGATATGATGATATACGATAGTCGTTAATAAGAGACAAGATGATTTAAAGTAGTAAATATTAATAGACAGGATGATATACAGTAATAGATAATAGTTGTCATGCTATACAGTAGTAAATAATTGACAGGGTGATACACAGTAGTAGATAATAAGAAATGATATTATAGAGAGATAATAAGTGACAGAATGATATAACGTTTTAGATAATAGGATGACATACAGTAGTAGATACTAGTTATGATGATATACAGCACTAGATAATAATAGGATGATATACAGTAGATACTAGTTATTATGATATATAGCACTAGATAACAGACAGGATGATATACAGTAGATACTAGTTATGATGATATGCAGCACTAGATAATAATAGTTATGATACAGTAGTAGATAATAAGAGACAATGATATACAGTAGTAGATACTAGTTATGATATATAGCACTAGATAACAGACAGGATGATATACAGTAGATACTAGTTATGATGATATGCAGCACTAGATAATAATAGTTATGATACTATAGTAGATAATAAGAGACAATGATATACAGTAATAGATAATAGTAGTTATGATACACATTAACAATGTTGCTATGATTAAAAGGGCGCCATGAGAATCTTGTCCTGCATCAAAGCGCAAGATTCTCATGTCGCGCCCTTAAACATTGCTTGAAGTCCAATATCAGATTTGCCTTTATCTACTGATAACCTGATCTCAATGTTGCTGAGCGCTGCTCCAGGCTCTCGCTCCCCTTCTCTAAGTGCTCCGCTCCCCCTGTCATTCTTCCCGCAGAGAAGGGAAGAGAGAGCCGGGAGCAGCGCTCAGCATAACCCCATTGTCATACCATCCCTCCTCCGCTGCCTAACAGCTCCCAAAGCAAATGAGAAAAAACATTAACCACATTAAACCCAGAGAGCGCCCCTTAGTCATCCCATCCCACCACCGCTGCCTAACAGCCAGGCTTACATTTGGAAGAGCAGGGGACATTGCGGTGGGCCAGGGTATCCTGAGGACCTCTTATTGGAGGCTTGGATCTCTTATCAGAGGCATGCACAGTCTTCATGAAGTTGTCCTCGCCCCGTCATAAAGGGTTGTGGCGAGACACTTGAGAGAGAGGGGTTATGGCTAGTGAAGGAGAGAGAGAACCAGGAGCAACATTGGGATCAGGTTATCGTTAGATAAAGGCAAATCTAATATTGGACTTGAAGCAATGGTTAGGGGAGTGACATGAGAATCTTGTGCTTTGGTGCAGGGCGAGCTTCTCATGTCTCTCTTTTAATCACAGCTAAATTGTTAATGCACTGTGTAGTTGCACACTCTTTTTTTGTGCAACATTTTTAAAGGATGCCCTCTGCAGCTTACAAACTGAAGTGAATAAGAAAAACATAGAGATTACATAAGAGTGAAGCACAGAATTCTGTGTTGGAGCTCACGTTAGGGTTAAACATTAATGACAATGCCTTGGATTTATGAACCGTGGCAGTGCCATCTAGTTCCTTAAAGCTTCAATGAGGAGATGTGATTTCAAGAAAGGCCTGAAGGTGGTGAGATAAGTGCAGTGGAGCATGCTGGGAGATAAAGCATTTCACAGATAGGAGGAAAGGGTTTTGATGCCAGAAAAAGATGTGGACACAAAAGGAGCTGTGAGGAGACTGTGCCTAGATGATAGCAAGGGGTGAGATGGGGTGCAGGGTAAGGTCTAGTTGGAAATGTGGCAGGCGATAGAGGAGAGGAGGGTCTTGAACAAGCGAAGCAGGATTTTATATGATATACGGAATTTGATGATCAACAATTGGAATGAGTTGAGGAAGATGAGGGGGCGGAGGTCGGGTTGCCACCTTTTCTTCAAAAAAGACTCCATAGACTTAACATTGGACACAAGCCAATTTTTACCGGCCTGCCGGTAAAATACCAGCTGGGTGGCAACCCTAGGCGGAGGAATCCTAGGTGAGGGAAAGGTCACTTGTGCTACAACAAGGCCAGGGAAAAGGAGGTTATAGTAGTCCATGTGGGATAGATTCAGTTAATTGATAATAAAGTTAACACAGGTGATAAGGCTGAAAAAAACCTGCTGCAATCAAAATCGGCCTTTGCCATATACACCTGTAGATCCATTAGATGGCAAAAAAAAACTATTGAAGCAATTTCCAAATAAGCCACAAGTAGGTAAAGAATCCTTCCTGACTCCAAACAGCAGTCACACAGTTCCCTGCATCACAATCCTGTCTGCACTATAATCATCTGTCTCACATTTGGTTTGAACTAGAAAGGTTTACACTACTTTTTTTACACATCATCTACAGTATATGCAAACAAAGTTTCCAAAGTTGTTATTGATGAAAACTGTGATTATTTTTTGGAATCCCCAGGGAGAAGTCCTGCTTGTCTTGTGTGTGATCACACAGTGATATCTGTAAGGCAGAGGGAGAAGTCCTGCTTGTCTTGTGTGTGATAATGCAGTGATATCTGTAAGGCAGAGGGAGAAGTCCTGCTTGTCTTGTGTGTGTTCATGCAGTGTTATCTGTAAGGCAGAGGGAGAAGTCCTGCTTGTCTGATGTGTGTTCATGCAGTGTTATCTGTAAGGCAGAGGGAGAAGTCCTGTTTGTCTTGTGTGTGATCATACAGTGTTATCTGTAATGCAGAGAAAGAAGTCCTGCTTGTCTTGTTTGTAATCATACAGTGTTATCTGTAGTGCAGAGGGAGAAGTGCTGCTTGCCTTCTGTGTGATCATACAGTGATATCTGTAAGGCAGAGGGAGAAGTCCTGCTTGTCTTCTGTGTGATCATGCAGTGATATCTGTAAGGCAGAGGGAGAAGTCCTGTTTGTCTTGTGTGTGTGATCACGCAGTGATATCTGTAAGGCATAGGGAGAAGTCCTGCTTGTCTTGTGTGTGATCACACAGTGATATCTGTAAGGCAGAGGGAGAAGTCCTGCTTGTCTTGTGTGTGATCATGCAGTGATATCTGTAAGGCAGAGGGAGAAGTCCTACTTGTCTTGTGTGTAATCATGCAGTGATATCTGTAAGGCAGAGGGAGAAGTCCTGCTTGTCTTGTGTGTGATAACACAGTGATATCTGTAAGGCAGAGGGAGAAGTCCTGCTTGTCTTGTGTGTGATAACACAGTGATATCTGTAAGGCAGAGGGAGAAGTCCTGCTTGTCTTGTGTGTGATCATGCAGTGATATCTGTAAGGCAGAGGGAGAAGTCCTACTAGTCTTGTGTGTGATCATGTAGTGATATCTGTAAGGCAGAGGGAGAAGTCCTGCTTGTCTTGTGTGTGATCATGCAGTGATATCTGTAAGGCAGAGGGAGAAGTCCTGCTTGTCTTGTGTGTGATCACACAGTGATATCTGTAAGGCAGAGGGAGAAGTCCTGCTTGTCTTGTGTGTAATCATACAGTGATATCTGTAGTGCAGAGGGAGAAGTCCTGCTTGTCTTGTGTGTGTGATTATACAGTGTTATCTGTAAGGCAGAGGGAGAAGTCCTGCTTGTCTTGTGTGCGATCATACAGTGATATCTGTAAGGCAGAGGGAGAAGTCCTACTTGTCTTGTGTGTGATCATACAGTGATATCTGTAAGGCAGAGGGAGAAGTCCTGCTTGTCTTGTGTGTGTTCATACAGTGATATCTGTAAGGCAGAGGGAGAAGTCCTGCTTGTCTTGTGTATGTTCATACAGTGATATCTGTAAGGCAGATGGAGAAGTCCTGCTTGTCTTGTGTGTGATCATACAGTGATATCTGTAAGGCAGAGGGAGAAGTCCTGCTTGTCTTGTGTGTGATCATACAGCGATATCTGTAAGGCAGAGGGAGAAGTCTTGCTTGTCTTGTGTGTGTTCATACAGTGATATCTGTAAGGCAGAGGGAGAAGTCCTGTTTGTCTTGTGTGTGATCATACAGCGATATCTGTAAGGCGATATCTGTTGTGTGTGTTCATACAGTGATATCTGTAAGGCAGAGGGAGAAGTCCTGTGTGTCTTGTGTGTGATCATACAGTGATATCTGTAATTTGTATATTAACAGCTCCTTTAGGACTGACTGGATCACCTTTTGATTACAGCAATCAGAGACATATCACAGAGAAACAATATTATGGGAACTCTAAGTGTTAATATTTACAGAATCTCAGGATCAGCTCATTTTGAAAGTTCCCAAGTACACATAATACACACACACACACACAAAATTCATAATACACACATACACAATATATATATACACACACACACGATATACACAATATACATGTACATACACAATGTGCACACACAACACACAAACAATATACACAACACAATATAAACAACACACAAAAATATAGGCACACACAATACACATAACATAGTAACGTTGATGATGGGGCTGGAAAAAGACATGTGTCCATCAAGTCCAGTCCATATCAAATCATCCCTGTTGATCCAGAGGAGGAAAAAAAACACATTTAAGTAATTTCCAATTTGGCCTCAAGTGAGAAAAAAAATCATTCCTGACTCCAAATGGCAGTCAAATATTTCCCTGGATAACCAACCTTGCTTTTTTGAAGCTGTTTCAGTAACTGCAAGCACAACATCCTTAGGCATAGAATTCCATAGCTTTACTGCCCTTACTGTAACAAATCCCTGCCTTTGTTTTAGTCGAAAGCGCCTTTCCTCTAGTCTTACTGGATGACCTCTTGTTCTTAGCTCAGCTCTTTGCATAAATAAATCATTGGATAGTTCTTTGTATGGACCTTGAATGTATTTGTAAATGGTAATCATATCATTCCTTACATAAAGAGGGGGTGAATAGATTATGAAATAACCTAAGAATTTCTAAGTAATGCCATGTTCACCAGCCACCCCCCCAGCAACCCCCCCAAACAAACAAAAAAAATAAATAAAGTGTCCCTCTATGGCCATTTGAAATGTTGGGAGTCTCTGGGTCAGATTTGCAGAGATCCCAGGTATGGCCTTTAAATCAACAGAAATGTGTATCTGTCCACACCGGAAATGCTCAATTTCTTCTTACTACATCAGTATATATATTCACAACAACATCAAGCAGCTCTACGTTAGCCTTTATGGGGAGATCGTAGTCCAAATACAGTCATTCCCGCAATGTTTATGACGAACTCCACTTATCAGAGACAAATATAATCTTCCATTTTCCACGATAACCACGTGTGCTGGGTCAAATCTCTTCCCAAGATTTAAACAATGTAAAGCATATCAACCATGCAAATCAGCACCACAGGGGTTAACATCACCATTAGACGTAAGTAAAAATAAAAGCATTCATATTCTTTATTGTAATCAATTTTTCATTAAAAATACTTGCAAACAGACCATAGCTTCAGATCAACGCGTTTCACGCATACAGCGCTTATTCATGATCAAAGACCATGATCATGAGTAAACGCTGTATGCGTGAAACGCGTTAATCTGAAGCTATGGTCTGTTTCACCTGACTGGTTTCAACTGTAAGTCTTTCCTAGCTCTAGACATTGGGTTGTAATGATTGTAATTATTTTTAATGAAAAATTTATTACAATAAAGAATATGAATGCTTTTATTTTTACTTGTGTCTAATGGTGATGTTAACCCCTGTGGTGCTGATTTGCATGGTTGATATACTACATCAGTATACCAGAATACCATATGGTTCCCCAAAATACATGTGAACATCATGTAAATCAACAAGCACATCTTATAATGTAACCAAACCAAGGAAATCAAGAAAGCCAAATCAAATACATCGCACCTTTTAAGCTCTCGTTAAGAAGTAAATACTCAGATCATTAAAATAAATACTAAAATATATAATAAAGCATTATTCAACCCTTTGCATCCTGGAGACACCAGCAAAGCAATCTATTGGAGGTCTCTAGCATCCAAAAATAGCCAATGCGTTGCGTACCCCTCTGGCACTCAAAGGGTTAAACATGAATCAAGCCATACGGCAGACAAGGGAAATATATACATTGGAAAATCCTATAAAATAAATAGCTAGGATGTTTGTCTGAAGCCATCATGCGCAGTAGAGGCTGCCCGAATGCACAGAATGCTGGGAGCACGAAATACTGGGAGTTCTGTGTGGAATGCTGGGAGTTCTGTGCAGGGAGTTCTGTATGGAATGCTGGGAGTTCTGTGCAGGGAGCATTCTTTCCTTTCGGGCAGTCTCTACAATACATGACTGCGTTGGCGGCAGGACACAGAGCAGGACCGGCCTCTTAACCCCTTGAGTGCCAGAGGGGTACGCAACGTATTGCAAAGCAATGCGTTGCGTACCCCTCTGGCATTCAAAGGGTTCACATCACCCGGACCTTGGCCCGTGTACACATGCCTTTACACTAGTATGATATAAAATGGAAGGAAGAGAAAATAGATATATTCAGTTATCACCATGAATCCACATTCTCATACATGAAAACCGCATCCAAAACTACTGATGTATCACTTTAGCCAAAAGTCATGAAGATGCGTTGTTTTACAGATATTGGTATACTTATTTCTGTATGGCCAGCTATCTGAGCGTGGTAATGTTATACTAATTAAAGAGGAACTACCACCCCTTCTAATCTTGCCACCAAATAATTTCCCATGTGGCGTGTAGCTGCTCAATAGTACTAGTCGCCAGAATCATTACCTCCATATAGAGAATTCCTACTGCTCCCGGGACTGACAGCCAGGAAACAGCGCAGACATCTTTCCATAGTGACGCCTATGCGCGGAGCTGTCAGACCCTTACCGCCAGATGGGTAATTATGTGGGGGCAAGTTAAGATGGGGTGGTAGTTCTGCTTTAAAGGGATAGTAATACTTAATATGTAAAAACATATAAACTGTAGGGTTTATCCCCCTGAGTAAAACAAGCATAATTCCACTGCTGAAAGGTGTTTTATTCAAAAGTTATTTCAGCTTGAACGTGAATTTTTTAGGTGCAGTATCTCAGTGGCCTGAAATTGCACAGTGGTGCTTTTGCTACACCCTCCTATGGAGATATGTAGTCAAGAAGACCTGTCCTTAGGATGGTGTAGCAACAGCGCCACTGTACAATTTCAGTCCACTGTGATACTATACCTAAAAAATGCAAGTTTGAGCTTTAATAACATTTGAATAAAACACCTTTCAGCAGTGGGAGTTCCCTTATTTTAGGTATTACTATCACTTTAACATCTGAGTAAAACCTAAAAACAGTGAAATCTATAAACAGATAATGTAAATACATACATGGAAAAAAGGGCATACAAAAATGGATGAATATCCCCAAATATTGCAAGTAGCTGGAAACCTATCATCTTGAATTAACATTTACATATTTGAAAACATCATTCAGCTGTGTAAGTATCACGTTAGGCAGAGGAACGGCAGAGACATACTTTAGGAGACATTGATACTATTATTTCTGTATCGTGAGCTCTTTTAGCGAAGTAACATATGTTAAAGGGATAGTAAAACTTTATTTTTACTATCCCCCATATTGTACATATTTGCCAAATAAATTAATAGCCCCCAGGTTCATCTCTCAAACCTTTATGGTTTGAGAGATAACCAAAGGCAAATTTACCAGCTCCCTCCTCCTTCCCTGTAGTCAGCGTTGTACTTACTGCAGGGATATCCGGTCTGACTTTCATCATGCGGCTCTGCAGCAGAGGCACGATTGCGTTAGTGACAAAGAATTATTTCACAGAAACGGTCTTCTACATGTGCTTGGTTTGTGCTCGGTTTGCAAGCACATGTAGAAGACCGTTTCAGTGAAGTAATTCTTTGTCACTAACGCGATTGCGCCTCTGCTGCAGAGCCGCATGATGAAAGTCAGACCGGATATCCCTGCAGTAAGTACAACGCTGACTTCAGGGAAGGGGGAGGGAGGGGGGAACTTTGCCTTCAGTTATCTCTCAAACCATAAAGGTTTGAGAGATGAACCTGGGGGCTATTAATTTATTTGGCAAATATCTACAATATGGGGGATAGTAATAATAAAGTGGAAGGCTTGGCCTGAATTTGTGGGATGGGCTGCAGGCCGTCATGCATTGTTTCCATTCATACCCTTCTAACAAGTCTTCTGCTGGAAACACTGAGCACAAGTGGAAGGCTTGGCCTGAATTTGTGGGAGGCGCTGCAGGCCGTCATAAGAGGGACAGTAGCCCCTGCCACTGGGAGCATATCGAGTGTTGCCCCTAGGGTTGCCACCTTTTCTTAAAAAAATACCGGCCATAGCATTCCTGCCATAGACTTAACATTGGACCAAAGCCAATTTTTTACCACCCTGCTGTATAATACCGGCTGGGTGGCAACCCTAGTTGCCCCCCCCCCCCCAGGCATCCCAGACCTTTTTTTAAATATTATTATAAGGTCAGCCCTCTAATCAGGCTGTCCTTGTAAAATCTTCCCCCTGGTCAAGCATTTGTCTAGGGGGTGCCACATTGTTCCCATTCATACCCTTCCTAAAAGTCTTCTGCTGGATGCCCTAAGCAGAAAAGCTAATAACAATCTCAGTGCAATACAGACCTTTAACCCCTTAACCCCTTAAGGATCATTGCTGTGCCAGGACCATCATGGCAGTCTGGCACTTAAGGACCAATGACGGTTCTGGCACGGCATGGAGTTCAGGGCTCCTGGAGCGGCTGCCCCGTGGTCCGCAAGTGCCTGCTGCGCGTGCGCACGCCGGTCCTTAAGGGGCTAAGGACCAGCGGTCCAGGGAAGTTACCTTCCCTTAAGGACCACTTTGATCCTTGCCGACGCGCCGGTACACGTGACCTGTTACGCGTACCGGCGCACCGCTTTGAAGCCTAAGAGAGACCCCTCCAATCTTGGAGCGGTCAATTTTAGGCCACATTTTTATTTACAGTGATCCCGGTAGAGCAATGTAAGTAAAAAGTACGTGACGTGCTATGACCCTCACTGGTCCTCAAGGGTATAAGGACCGTGATGGTCATAGTACGTCACGTAGTCCTTAAGGGGTTAAAGTGATAGTAATTGCACAATATAAAGTAATTTCCGAAAATTCATTGTACTTTTTAATAATGCACTGTACTGCTGTAAATGTCCATGTTGTTGTATCCTTCTTGTAATTTTATTTTAACACCTTAACCCTTTAAGTGCCAGAGGGGTACACAACGCATTGCAAAGCAATGTGTTGTGTACCTCTCTGGCACTCAAAGGGTTAAGGTCCAAGGACATACATGTGCGTCATAGGTCAACGTGCCTAAAGGACCCATGGCGTACATGCACATCATTGATTTTAGGGCTCCCCATGTGGCTGCACACTGCTGAGGGGGCCCTGAATCTGGTTCTCAAGTGCCGTCCGCACGCATGTACACTGGTCATTAAGGGGTTAAGGTTCCCCCTCCGGCCCCTTTTCCTTATGTCTCTCTTGTTTCCTCAGATCTGAAAGCTGGTCGCTTGACCAGACAGATTGCAATCAGGGACAATATTTTGTGTGTCTGTATAAGTAAAACCCTGCCCCACTGATGAAGACTAACACAATATGGTCCATCGTTGAGCTCCATCTGCACCGGCTTTAAGATCTGAGGAGACTCTGCGTTATGTAGGGAGAAGGGGCAGGAGGAAGAACTTTAAAATAAAATTACAAAAAAACTACACTGACATTTATACCAGTATCGTGCATTATAAAAAAGAATGAATAATAATCGTATATGATTTCATATCGTGCAATTACTATCTCTTTAACTGGCATATGGTGCTGCACGGACAGAGACTATTTTTTACACAACTAAAGGTATCAATATCTCCTACATTGTGCATCTCCTGGGATTTCTACTCACTAGACACACTGGCAGATAATAGTGAAGTTTCCACCCCTGCACACATCAGATTCAGGAAGACAAGTCCATTTAATACAATTGTATACTATGAACGGAAAATAACTTCTATCTGCATTTCTTTCACACTGACACACTACTGAACCAAAAGGACCTGAACCACATCTGGAGCAAACCAACTACTTCACAGGGGACGAATATATAATCTCACATTTTCCAACGTCTATCTCACTGAGTGCTAGTACACTTACCGTTAGATCTCACTCAACAACTGAGATATAACAGTAAGTATACCAGCACTGAGTCAGTTAGATGTAACAGTAAGTGTACTAGCACTCAGTCAGTTAGATGTAACAGTAAGTGTACCAGCACTCAGTCAGTTAGATGTCACAGTAAGTGTACTAGCACTCAGTCAGTGAGATGTAACAGTAAGTGTACTAGCACTCAGTCAGTTAGATGTAACAGTAAGTGTACTAGCACTCAGTGAGATGTAACAGTAAGTGTACTAGCACTCAGTCAGTTAGATGTAACAGTAAGTGTACTAGCACTCAGTCAGTTAGATGTAACAGTAAGTGTACCAGCACTCAGTCAGTTAGATGTCACAGTAAGTGTACTAGCACTCAGTCAGTGAGATGTAACAGTAAGTGTACCAGCACTCAGTCAGTTAGATGTAACAGTAAGTGTACCAGCACTCAGTCAGTGAGATGTAACAGTAAGTGTACTAGCACTCAGTCAGTTAGATGTAACAGTAAGTGTACCAGCACTCAGTCAGTTAGATGTCACAGTAAGTGTACTAGCACTCAGTCAGTGAGATGTAACAGTAAGTGTACCAGCACTCAGTCAGTTAGATGTAACAGTAAGTGTACTAGCACTCAGTCTGTTAGATGTAACAGTAAGTGTACTAGCACTCAGTCAGTTAGATGTAACAGTAAGTGTACCAGCACTCAGTCAGTGAGATGTAACAGTAAGTGTACTAGCACTCAGTCAGTTAGATGTAACAGTAAGTGTACCAGCACTCAGTCAGTTAGATGTCACAGTAAGTGTACTAGCACTCAGTCAGTTAGACGTAACAGTAAGTGTACTAGCACTCAGTCAGTTAGATGTAACAGTAAGTGTACCAGCACTCAGTCAGTTAGATGTCACAGTAAGTGTACTAGCACTCAGTCAGTGAGATGTAACAGTAAGTGTACCAGCACTCAGTCAGTTAGATGTAACAGTAAGTGTACCAGCACTCAGTCAGTTAGATGTAACAGTAAGTGTACCAGCACTCAGTCAGTTAGATGTAACAGTAAGTGTACTAGCACTCAGTCAGTTAGACGTAACAGTAAGTGTACTAGCACTCAGTCAGTTAGATGTAACAGTAAGTGTACTAGCACTCAGTCAGTTAGATGTCACAGTAAGTGTACTAGCACTCAGTCAGTTAGACGTAACAGTAAGTGTACTAGCACTCAGTCAGTTAGATGTAACAGTAAGTGTACTAGCACTCAGTCAGTTAGATGTCACAGTAAGTGTACTAGCACTCAGTCAGTGAGATGTAACAGTAAGTGTACCAGCACTCAGTCAGTTAGATGTAACAGTAAGTGTACCAGCACTCAGTCAGTTAGATATAACAGTAAGTGTAATAGCACTCAGTCAGTTAGATGTAACAGTAAGTGTACTAGCACTCAGTCAGTTAGATGTAACAGTAAGTGTACTAGCACTCAGTCAGTTAGATGTAACAGTAAGTGTACCAGCACTCAGTCAGTTAGATGTAACAGTAAGTGTACTAGCACTCAGTGAGATGTAACAGTAAGTGTACTAGCACTCAGTGAGATGTAACAGTAAGTGTACTAGCACTCAGTGAGATGTAACAGTAAGTGTACTAGCACTCAGTGAGATGTAACAGTAAGTGTACTAGCACTCAGTTAGATGTAACAGTAAGTGTACTAGCACTCAGTGAGATGTAACAGTAAGTGTACCAGCACTCAGTCAGTTAGATGTAACAGTAAGTGTACCAACACTCAGTCGGTGAGACGTAACAGTAAGTGTACCAGCACTCAGTCAGTTAGATGTAACAGTAAGTGTACTAGCACTCAGTCAGTTAGATGTAACAGTAAGTGTACCAGCACTCAGTCAGTTAGATGTAACAGTAAGTGTACTAGCACTCAGTGAGATGTAACAGTAAGAGTACTAGCACTCAGTCAGTTAGATGTAACAGTAAGTGTACTAGCACTCAGTCAGTTAGATGTAACAGTAAGTGTACTAGCACTCAGTGAGATGTAACAGTAAGAGTACTAGCACTCAGTCAGTTAGATGTAACAGTAAGTGTACCAGCACTCAGTCAGTGAGATGTAACAGTAAGTGTACTAGCACTCAGTCAGTTAGATGTAACAGTAAGTGTACCAGCACTCATTCAGTTAGATGTAACAGTAAGTGTACTAGCACTCAGTCAGTGAGATGTAACAGTAAGTGTACTAGCACTCAGTCAGTTAAATGTAACAGTAAGTGTACTAGCACTCAGTCAGTTAGATGTAACAGTAAGTGTACCAGCACTCATTCAGTGAGATGTAACAGTAAGTGTACCAGCACTCAGTCAGTTAGATGTAACAGTAAGTGTACTAGCACTCAGTCAGTTAGATGTAACAGTAAGTGTACTAGCACTCAGTCAGTTAGATGTAACAGTAAGTGTACTAGCACTCAGTCAGTTAGATGTAACAGTAAGTGTACCAGCACTCAGTCAGTTAGATGTAACAGTAAGTGTACTAGCACTCAGTCAGTTAGATGTAACAGTAAGTGTACTAGCACTCAGTGAGTGAGATATAACAGTAAGTGTACTAGCACTCAGTCAGTTAGATGTGACAGTAAGTGTACTAGCACTCAGTCAGTTAGATGTAACAGTAAGTGTACTAGCACTCAGTCTGTTAGATGTAACAGTAAGTGTACTAGCACTCAGTCAGTTAGATGTAACAGTAAGTGTACTAGCACTCAGTCAGTTAGATGTAACAGTAAGTGTAATAGCACTCAGTCAGTTAGATGTAACAGTAAGTGTACTAGCACTCAGTCAGTTAGATGTAACAGTAAGTGTACCAGCACTCAGTCAGTTAGATGTAACAGTAAGTGTACCAGCACTCAGTCAGTTAGATGTAATAGTAATTGTACCAGCACTCAGTCAGTTAGATGTAACAGTAAGTGTACCAGCACTCAGTCTGTTAGATGTAACAGTAAGTGTACTAGCACTCAGTCAGTTAGATGTGACAGTAAGTGTACTAGCACTCAGTCAGTTAGATGTAACAGTAAGTGTACTAGCACTCAGTCAGTGAGATGTAACAGTAAGTGTACTAGCACTCAGTCAGTTAGATGTAACAGTAAGTGTACTAGCACTCAGTCAGTTAGATATAACAGTAAGTGTACTAGCACTCAGTCAGTTAGATGTAACAGTAAGTGTACCAGCACTCAGTCAGTTAGATGTAACAGTAAGTGTACTAGCACTCAGTCAGTTAGATGTAACAGTAAGTGTACTAGCACTCAGTCAGTGAGATGTAACAGTAAGTGTACTAGCACTCAGTCAGTGAGATGTAACAGTAAGTGTACTAGCACTCAGTCAGTTAGATGTAACAGTAAGTGTACTAGCACTCAGTCAGTTAGATGTAACAGTAAGTGTACTAGCACTCAGTCAGTTAGATGTAACAGTAAGTGTACTAGCACTCAGTCAGTTAGATGTAACAGTAAGTGTACCAGCACTCAGTCAGTTAGATGTAACAGTAAGTGTACTAGCACTCAGTCAGTTAGATGTAACAGTAAGTGTACTAGCACTCAGTCAGTTAGAAGTAACAGTAAGTGTACTAGCACTCAGTGAGTGAGATGTAACAGTAAGTGTACTAGCACTCAGTCAGTTAGAAGTAACAGTAAGTGTACTAGCACTCAGTGAGTGAGATATAACAGTAAGTGTACTAGCACTCAGTCAGTTAGATGTAACAGTAAGTGTACCAGCACTCAGTCAGTTAGATGTAACAGTAAGTGTAATAGCACTCAGTCAGTTAGATGTAACAGTAAGTGTACTAGCACTCAGTCAGTTAGAAGTAACAGTAAGTGTACTAGCACTCAGTGAGTGAGATGTAACAGTAAGTGTACTAGCACTCAGTCAGTTAGAAGTAACAGTAAGTGTACTAGCACTCAGTGAGTGAGATATAACAGTAAGTGTACTAGCACTCAGTCAGTTAGATGTAACAGTAAGTGTACCAGCACTCAGTCAGTGAGATGTAACAGTAAGTGTACCAGCACTCAGTCAGTGAGATGTAACAGTAAGTGTACCAGCACTCAGTCAGTGAGATGTAACAGTAAGTGTACTAGCACTCAGTCAGTTAGATGTAACAGTAAGTGTACTAGCACTCAGTCAGTTAGATATAACAGTAAGTGTAATAGCACTCAGTCAGTTAGATGTAACAGTAAGTGTACCAGCACTCAGTCAGTTAGATGTAACAGTAAGTGTACTAGCACTCAGTCAGTTAGATGTAACAGTAAGTGTACTAGCACTCAGTCAGTTAGATGTAACAGTAAGTGTACCAGCACTCAGTCAGTGAGATGTAACAGTAAGTGTACCAGCACTCAGTCAGTTAGAAGTAACAGTAAGTGTACTAGCACTCAGTGAGTGAGATATAACAGTAAGTGTAATAGCACTCAGTCAGTTAGATATAACAGTAAGTGTAATAGCACTCAGTCAGTTAGATGTAACAGTAAGTGTACTAGCACTCAGTCAGTTAGATGTAACAGTAAGTGTACCAGCACTCAGTCAGTGAGATGTAACAGTAAGTGTACCAGCACTCAGTCAGTTAGAAGTAACAGTAAGTGTACCAGCACTCAGTTAGTTAGATGTAACAGTAAGTGTAGTAGCACTCAGTCAGTTAGATGTAACAGTAAGTGTACCAGCACTCAGTCAGTTAGATGTAACAGTAAGTGTACTAGCACTCAGTCAGTTAGATGTAACAGTAAGTGTACTAGCACTCAGTCAGTTAGATGTAACAGTAAGTGTACTAGCACTCAGTCAGTTAGATGTAACAGTAAGTGTACCAGCACTCAGTCAGTGAGATGTAACAGTAAGTGTACCAGCACTCAGTCAGTTAGAAGTAACAGTAAGTGTACTAGCACTCAGTGAGTGAGATATAACAGTAAGTGTAATAGCACTCAGTCAGTTAGATATAACAGTAAGTGTAATAGCACTCAGTCAGTTAGATGTAACAGTAAGTGTACTAGCACTCAGTCAGTTAGATGTGACAGTAAGTGTACTAGCACTCAGTCAGTTAGATGTAACAGTAAGTGTACTAGCACTCAGTCAGTTAGATGTCACAGTAAGTGTACTAGCACTCAGTCAGTTAGATGTAACAGTAAGTGTAGTAGCACTCAGTCAGTTAGATGTAACAGTAAGTGTACCAGCACTCAGTCAGTTAGATGTAACAGTAAGTGTACTAGCACTCAGTCAGTTAGATGTAACAGTAAGTGTACTAGCACTCAGTCAGTTAGATGTAACAGTAAGTGTACTAGCACTCAGTCAGTTAGATGTAACAGTAAGTGTACCAGCACTCAGTCAGTTAGATGTAACAGTAAGTGTACTAGCACTCAGTCAGTTAGATGTAACAGTAAGTGTACTAGCACTCAGTCAGTTAGATGTAACAGTAAGTGTACCAGCACTCAGTCAGTTAGAAGTAACAGTAAGTGTACTAGCACTCAGTGAGTGAGATATAACAGTAAGTGTAATAGCACTCAGTCAGTTAGATATAACAGTAAGTGTAATAGCACTCAGTCAGTTAGATGTAACAGTAAGTGTACTAGCACTCAGTCAGTTAGATGTAACAGTAAGTGTACTAGCACTCAGTCAGTTAGATGTGACAGTAAGTGTACTAGCACTCAGTCAGTTAGATGTAACAGTAAGTGTACTAGCACTCAGTCAGTTAGATGTCACAGTAAGTGTACTAGCACTCAGTCAGTTAGATGTAACAGTAAGTGTAGTAGCACTCAGTCAGTTAGATGTAACAGTAAGTGTACCAGCACTCAGTCAGTTAGATGTAACAGTAAGTGTACTAGCACTCAGTCAGTTAGATATAACAGTAAGTGTAATAGCACTCAGTCAGTTAGATGTAACAGTAAGTGTAGTAGCACTCAGTCAGTTAGATGTAACAGTAAGTGTACCAGCACTCAGTCAGTTAGATGTAACAGTAAGTGTACTAGCACTCAGTCAGTTAGATATAACAGTAAGTGTAATAGCACTCAGTCAGTTAGATATAACAGTAAGTGTACTAGCACTCAGTCAGTGAGATGTAACAGTAAGTGTAATAGCACTCAGTCAGTTAGATGTAACAGTAAGTGTACTAGCACTCAGTCAGTTAGATGTAACAGTAAGTGTACCAGCACTCAGTCAGTTAGATGTAACAGTAAGTGTACCAGCACTCAGTCAGTTAGATGTAACAGTAAGTGTAATAGCACTCAGTCAGTTAGATGTAACAGTAAGTGTACTAGCACTCAGTCAGTTAGATGTAACAGTAAGTGTACTAGCACTCAGTCAGTTAGATGTAACAGTAAGTGTACTAGCACTCAGTCAGTTAGATGTAACAGTAAGTGTACTAGCACTCAGTCAGTGAGATGTAACAGTAAGTGTACTAGCACTCAGTCAGTTAGATGTAACAGTAAGTGTACTAGCACTCAGTCAGTTAGATGTAACAGTAAGTGTACTAGCACTCAGTCAGTTAGATGTAACAGTAAGTGTACTAGCACTCAGTCAGTTAGATGTAACAGTAAGTGTACTAGCACTCAGTCAGTTAGATGTAACAGTAAGAGTACTAGCACTCAGTCAGTTAGATGTAACAGTAAGTGTACCAGCACTCAGTCAGTTAGATGTAACAGTAAGTGTAATAGCACTCAGTCAGTTAGATGTAACAGTAAGTGTACTAGCACTCAGTCAGTTAGATGTAACAGTAAGTGTACTAGCACTCAGTCAGTTAGATGTAACAGTAAGTGTACTAGCACTCAGTCAGTTAGATGTAACAGTAAGTGTACTAGCACTCAGTCAGTTAGATGTAACAGTAAGTATACCAGCACTCAGTCAGTTAGATGTAACAGTAAGTGTACCAGCACTCAGTCAGTTAGATGTAACAGTAAGTATACCAGCACTCAGTCAGTTAGACGTGACAGTAAGTGTACCAGCACTCAGTCAGTTAGATGTAACAGTAAGTGTACTAGCACTCAGTCAGTTAGACGTGACAGTAAGTGTACCAGCACTCAGTCAGTTAGATGTAACAGTAAGTGTACTAGCACTCAGTCAGTTAGATGTAACAGTAAGTGTACCAGCACTCAGTCAGTTAGATGTAACAGTAAGTGTACTAGCACTCAGTCAGTGAGATGTAACAGTAAGTGTACCAGCACTCAGTCAGTTAGATGTAACAGTAAGTGTACCAGCACTCAGTCAGTTAGATGTAACAGTAAGTGTACTAGCACTCAGTCAGTTAGATGTGACAGTAAGTGTACTAGCACTCAGTCAGTTAGATGTAACAGTAAGTGTACTAGCACTCAGTCAGTTAGACGTAACAGTAAGTGTACCAGCACTCAGTCAGTTAGATGTGACAGTAAGTGTACCAGCACTCAGTCAGTTAGATGTAACAGTAAGTGTACCAGCACTCAATCAGTTAGATGTAACAGTAAGTGTACTAGCACTCAGTCAGTTAGATGTAACAGTAAGTGTACCAGCACTCAGTCAGTTAGACGTAACAGTAAGTGTACCAGCACTCAGTCAGTTAGATGTAACAGTAAGTGTACCAGCACTCAGTCAGTGAGATGTAACAGTAAGTGTACTAGCACTCAGTCAGTTAGACGTAACAGTAAGTGTACTAGCACTCAGTCAGTTAGATGTAACAGTAAGTGTACTAGCACTCAGTCAGTGAGATGTAACAGTAAGTGTACTAGCACTCCGTCAGTTAGATGTAACAGTAAGTGTACTAGCACTCAGTCAGTTAGATGTAACAGTAAGTGTACTAGCACTCAGTCAGTTAGACGTAACAGTAAGTGTACCAGCACTCAGTCAGTTAGATGTAACAGTAAGTGTACTAGCACTCAGTCAGTTAGACGTAACAGTAAGTGTACCAGCACTCAGTCAGTTAGATGTAACAGTAAGTGTACCAGCACTCAGTCAGTGAGATGTAACAGTAAGTGTACTAGCACTCAGTCAGTTAGACGTAACAGTAAGTGTACTAGCACTCAGTCAGTTAGATGTGACAGTAAGTGTACCAGCACTCAGTCAGTGAGATGTAACAGTAAGTGTACCAGCACTCAGTCAGTTAGATGTAACAGTAAGTGTACCAGCACTCAGTCAGTTAGATGTAACAGTAAGTGTACTAGCACTCAGTCAGTGAGATGTAACAGTAAGTGTACCAGCACTCAGTCAGTTAGATGTAACAGTAAGTGTACCAGCACTCAGTCAGTTAGATGTAACAGTATGTGTACCAGCACTCAGTCAGTTAGATGTAACAGTAAGTGTACCAGCACTCAGTCAGTGAGATGTAACAGTAAGTGTACCAGCACTCAGTCAGTTAGATGTAACAGTAAGTGTACCAGCACTCAGTCAGTTAGATGTAACAGTAAGTGTACTAGCACTCAGTCAGTTAGACGTAACAGTAAGTGTACCAGCACTCAGTCAGTTAGATGTGACAGTAAGTGTACCAGCACTCAGTCAGTTAGATGTAACAGTAAGTGTACCAGCACTCAGTCAGTTAGATGTAACAGTAAGTGTACCAGCACTCAGTCAGTTAGATGTAACAGTAAGTGTACCAGCACTCAGTCAGTTAGATGTAACAGTAAGTGTACTAGCACTCAGTCAGTTAGATGTAACAGTAAGTGTACTAGCACTCAGTCAGTTAGATGTAACAGTAAGTGTACCAGCACTCAGTCAGTTAGATGTAACAGTAAGTGTACCAGCACTCAGTCAGTTAGATGTAACAGTAAGTGTACTAGCACTCAGTCAGTGAGATGTAACAGTAAGTGTACCAGCACTCAGTCAGTTAGATGTAACAGTAAGTGTACTAGCACTCAGTCAGTTAGATGTAACAGTAAGTGTACTAGCACTCAGTCAGTGAGATGTAACAGTAAGTGTACCAGCACTCAGTCAGTTAGATGTAACAGTAAGTGTACCAGCACTCAGTCAGTTAGATGTAACAGTAAGTGTACTAGCACTCAGTCAGTTAGACGTAACAGTAAGTGTACCAGCACTCAGTCAGTTAGATGTAACAGTAAGTGTACTAGCACTCAGTAAGTGAGATGTAACAGTAAGTGTACTAGCACTCAGTCAGTTAGATGTAACAGTAAGTGTACTAGCACTCAGGCAGTTAGATGTAACAGTAAGTGTACCAGCACTCAGTCAGTTAGATGTAACAGTAAGTGTACTAGCACTCAGTCAGTTAGACGTAACAGTAAGTGTACCAGCACTCAGTCAGTTAGATGTAACAGTAAGTGTACCAGCACTCAGTCAGTTAGATGTAACAGTAAGTGTACTAGCACTCAGTCAGTTAGATGTAACAGTAAGTGTACTAGCACTCAGTCAGTTAGATGTAACAGTAAGTGTACCAGCACTCAGTCAGTTAGATGTAACAGTAAGTGTACTAGCACTCAGTCAGTTAGATGTAACAGTAAGTGTACCAGCACTCAGTCAGTTAGATGTAACAGTAAGTGTACTAGCACTCAGTCAGTTAGATGTAACAGTAAGTGTACTAGCACTCAGTCAGTTAGATGTAACAGTAAGTGTACTAGCACTCAGTCAGTGAGATGTAACAGTAAGTGTACTAGCACTCCGTCAGTTAGATGTAACAGTAAGTGTACTAGCACTCAGTCAGTTAGATGTAACAGTAAGTGTACTAGCACTCAGTCAGTGAGATGTAACAGTAAGTGTACTAGCACTCAGTCAGTTAGATGTAACAGTAAGTGTACTAGCACTCAGTCAGTTAGATGTAACAGTAAGTGTACCAGCACTCAGTCAGTGAGATGTAACAGTAAGTGTACTAGCACTCAGTCAGTTAGATGTAACAGTAAGTGTACTAGCACTCAGTCAGTTAGACGTAACAGTAAGTGTACCAGCACTCAGTCAGTTAGATGTAACAGTAAGTGTACTAGCACTCAGTCAGTGAGATGTAACAGTAAGTGTACTAGCACTCAGTCAGTTAGATGTAACAGTAAGTGTACTAGCACTCAGTCAGTTAGACGTAACAGTAAGTGTACCAGCACTCAGTCAGTTAGATGTGACAGTAAGTGTACCAGCACTCAGTCAGTGAGATGTAACAGTAAGTGTACCAGCACTCAGTCAGTTAGATGTAACAGTAAGTGTACCAGCACTCAGTCAGTTAGATGTAACAGTAAGTGTACCAGCACTCAGTCAGTTAGATGTAACAGTAAGTGTACTAGCACTCAGTCAGTTAGATGTAACAGTAAGTGTAGTAGCACTCAGTCAGTTAGATGTAACAGTAAGTGTACCAGCACTCAGTCAGTTAGATGTAACAGTAAGTGTACTAGCACTCAGTCAGTTAGACGTAACAGTAAGTGTACCAGCACTCAGTCAGTTAGATGTGACAGTAAGTGTACCAGCACTCAGTCAGTTAGATGTAACAGTAAGTGTACCAGCACTCAGTCAGTTAGATGTAACAGTAAGTGTACCAGCACTCAGTCAGTTAGATGTAACAGTAAGTGTACTAGCACTCAGTCAGTTAGATGTAACAGTAAGTGTACTAGCACTCAGTCAGTTAGATGTAACAGTAAGTGTACCAGCACTCAGTCAGTTAGATGTAACAGTAAGTGTACTAGCACTCAGTCAGTGAGATGTAACAGTAAGTGTACTAGCACTCAGTCAGTTAGATGTAACAGTAAGTGTACTAGCACTCAGTCAGTGAGATGTAACAGTAAGTGTACTAGCACTCAGTCAGTTAGATGTAACAGTAAGTGTACCAGCACTCAGTCAGTTAGATGTAACAGTAAGTGTACTAGCACTCAGTCAGTTAGACGTAACAGTAAGTGTACCAGCACTCAGTCAGTTAGATGTAACAGTAAGTGTACTAGCACTCAGTAAGTGAGATGTAACAGTAAGTGTACTAGCACTCAGTCAGTTAGATGTAACAGTAAGTGTACCAGCACTCAGTCAGTTAGATGTAACAGTAAGTGTACCAGCACTCAGTCAGTTAGATGTAACAGTAAGTGTACTAGCACTCAGTCAGTTAGACGTAACAGTAAGTGTACCAGCACTCAGTCAGTTAGATGTGACAGTAAGTGTACCAGCACTCAGTCAGTTAGATGTAACAGTAAGTGTACTAGCACTCAGTCAGTTAGATGTAACAGTAAGTGTACTAGCACTCAGTCAGTTAGATGTAACAGTAAGTGTACCAGCACTCAGTCAGTTAGATGTAACAGTAAGTGTACTAGCACTCAGTCAGTTAGATGTAACAGTAAGTGTACCAGCACTCAGTCAGTTAGATGTAACAGTAAGTGTACTAGCACTCAGTCAGTTAGATGTAACAGTAAGTGTACTAGCACTCAGTCAGTTAGATGTAACAGTAAGTGTACTAGCACTCAGTCAGTTAGATGTGACAGTAAGTGTACCAGCACTCAGTCAGTTAGATGTAACAGTAAGTGTACTAGCACTCAGTCAGTTAGATGTAACAGTAAGTGTACTAGCACTCAGTCAGTGAGATATAACAGTAAGTGTACTAGCACTCAGTCAGTTAGATGTAACAGTAAGTGTACTAGCACTCAGTGAGATGTAACAGTAAGTGTACCAGCACTCAGTCAGTTAGATGTGACAGTAAGTGTACCAGCACTCAGTCAGTTAGATGTAACAGTAAGTGTACTAGCACTCAGTCAGTTAGATGTAACAGTAAGTGTACCAGCACTCAGTCAGTGAGATGTAACAGTAAGTGTACCAGCACTCAGTCAGTTAGATGTAACAGTAAGTGTACTAGCACTCAGTCGGTGAGACGTAACAGTAAGTGTACCAGCACTCAGTCAGTTAGATGTAACAGTAAGTGTACTAGCACTCAGTCAGTGAGACGTAACAGTAAGTGTACCAGCACTCAGTCAGTTAGATGTAACAGTAAGTGTACTAGCACTCAGTCGGTGAGACGTAACAGTAAGTGTACCAGCACTCAGTCAGTTAGATGTAACAGTAAGTGTACTAGCACTCAGTCGGTGAGACGTAACAGTAAGTGTACCAACACTCAGTCAGTTAGATGTAACAGTAAGTGTACTAGCACTCAGTCAGTTAGATGTAACAGTAAGTGTACCAGCACTCAGTCAGTTAGATGTAACAGTAAGTGTACCAGCACTCAGTCAGTTAGACGTAACAGTAAGTGTACCAGCACTCAGTCAGTGAGATGTAACAGTAAGTGTACTAGCACTCAGTCAGTGAGATGTAACAGTAAGTGTACTAGCACTCAGTCAGTGAGATGTAACAGTAAGTGTACTAGCACTCAGTCAGTTAGATGTAACAGTAAGTGTACCAGCACTCAGTTAGTTAGATGTAACAGTAAGTGTACCAGCACTCAGTCAGTTAGATGTGACAGTAAGTGTACCAGCACTCAGTCAGTTAGATGTAACAGTAAGTGTACTAGCACTCAGTCAGTTAGATGTAACAGTAAGTGTACCAGCACTCAGTCAGTGAGATGTAACAGTAAGTGTACCAGCACTCAGTCAGTTAGATGTAACAGTAAGTGTACTAGCACTCAGTCGGTGAGACGTAACAGTAAGTGTACTAGCACTCAGTCAGTTAGATGTAACAGTAAGTGTACCAGCACTCAGTCAGTTAGATGTGACAGTAAGTGTACCAGCACTCAGTCAGTTAGATGTAACAGTAAGTGTACTAGCACTCAGTCAGTTAGATGTAACAGTAAGTGTACCAGCACTCAGTCAGTGAGATGTAACAGTAAGTGTACCAGCACTCAGTCAGTTAGATGTAACAGTAAGTGTACTAGCACTCAGTCGGTGAGACGTAACAGTAAGTGTACCAGCACTCAGTCAGTTAGATGTAACAGTAAGTGTACTAGCACTCAGTCGGTGAGACGTAACAGTAAGTGTACCAACACTCAGTCAGTGAGATGTAACAGTAAGTGTACCAGCACTCAGTCAGTTAGATGTAACAGTAAGTGTACCAGCACTCAGTCAGTTAGATGTGACAGTAAGTGTACCAGCACTCAGTCAGTTAGATGTAACAGTAAGTGTACTAGCACTCAGTCAGTTAGATGTAACAGTAAGTGTACCAGCACTCAGTCAGTGAGATGTAACAGTAAGTGTACCAGCACTCAGTCAGTTAGATGTAACAGTAAGTGTACTAGCACTCAGTCGGTGAGACGTAACAGTAAGTGTACCAGCACTCAGTCAGTTAGATGTAACAGTAAGTGTACTAGCACTCAGTCGGTGAGACGTAACAGTAAGTGTACCAACACTCAGTCAGTTAGATGTAACAGTAAGTGTACTAGCACTCAGTCAGTTAGATGTAACAGTAAGTGTACCAGCACTCCGTCAGTTAGATGTAACAGTAAGTGTACTAGCACTCAGTCAGTGAGACGTAACAGTAAGTGTACCAGCACTCAGTCAGTTAGATGTAACAGTAAGTGTACCAGCACTCAGTCAGTGAGATGTAACAGTAAGTGTACCAGCACTCAGTCAGTTACATGTAATAGTACGTGTACTAGCACTCAGTCAGTTAGATGTAACAGTAAGTGTACTAGCACTCAGTCAGTTAGATGTAACAGTAAGTGTACTAGCACTCAGTCAGTTAGATGTAACAGTAAGTGTACTAGCACTCAGTCAGTTAGATGTAACAGTAAGTGAACTAGCACTCAGTCAGTGAGATGTAACAGTAAGTGTACTAGCACTCAGTCAGTTAGATGTAACAGTAAGTGTACTAGCACTCAGTCAGTTAGATGTAACAGTAAGTGTACTAGCACTCAGTCAGTTAGATGTAACAGTAAGTGTACCGGAACTCAGTCAGTGAGATGTAACAGTAAGTGTACTAGCACTCAGTCAGTTATATGTAACAGTAAGTGTACTAGCACTCAGTCAGTGAGATGTAACAGTAAGTGTACCAGCACTCAGTCAGTGAGATGTAACAGTAAGTGTACTAGCACTCAGTCAGTTAGATGTAACAGTAAGTGTACTAGCACTCAGTCAGTGAGATGTAACAGTAAGTGTACTAGCACTCAGGCAGTGAGATGTAACAGTAAGTGTACTAGCACTCAGTCAGTTAGATGTAACAGTAAGTGTACTAGCACTCAGTCAGTTAGATGTAACAGTAAGTGTACTAGCACTCAGTCAGTGAGATGTAACAGTAAGTGTACTAGCACTCAGTTAGATGTAACAGTAAGTGTACTAGCACTCAGTCAGTTAGATGTAACAGTAAGTGTACTAGCACTCAGTCAGTTAGATGTAACAGTAAGTGTACTAGCACTCAGTCAGTTAGAAGTAACAGTAAGTGTACTAGCACTCAGTCAGTGAGATGTAACAGTAAGTGTACTAGCACTCAGGCAGTTAGATGTAACAGTAAGTGTACTAGCACTCAGTCAGTGAGATGTAACAGTAAGTGTACTAGCACTCAGTTAGATGTAACAGTAAGTGTACTAGCACTCAGTCAGTTAGATGTAACAGTAAGTGTACTAGCACTCAGTCAGTTAGATGTAACAGTAAGTGTACTAGCACTCAGTCAGTTAGACGTAACAGTAAGTGTACCAGCACTCAGTCAGTGAGATGTAACAGTAAGTGTACCGGAACTCAGTCAGTTAGATGTAACAGTAAGTGTACTAGCACTCAGTCAGTGAGATGTAACAGTAAGTGTACTAGCACTCAGTCAGTGAGATGTAACAGTAAGTGTACTAGCACTCAGTCAGTTAGATGTAACAGTAAGTGTACTAGCACTCAGTCAGTTAGATGTAACAGTAAGTGTACTAGCACTCAGGCAGTTAGATGGAACAGTAAGTGTACTAGAACTCAGTGAGTTAGATGTCACAGTAAGTGTACCAGCACTCAGTCAGTGAGATGTAACAGTAAGTGTACTAGCACTCAGTCAGTTAGATGTAATAGTAATTGTACCAACACTCAGTCAGTGAGAGGTAACAGTAAGTGTACTAGCACTCAGTCAGTTAGATGTAACAGTAAGTGTACTAGAACTCAGTGAGTTAGATGTCACAGTAAGTGTACCAGCACTCAGTCAGTCAGATTTAACAGTAAGTGTACTAGCACTCAGTCAGTTAGATGTAACAGTAAGTGTACTAGCACTCAGTCAGTGAGAGGTAACAGTAAGTGTACTAGCACTCAGTCAGTTAGAAGTAACAGTAAGTGTACTAGCACTCAGTCAGTTAGATGTAACAGTAAGTGTACCAGCACTCAGTCAGTTAGATGTAACAGTAAGTGTACTAGCACTCAGTCAGTTAGATGTAACAGTAAGTGTACTAGCACTCAGTCAGTTAGAAGTAACAGTAAGTGTACTAGCACTCAGTCAGTTAGATGTAACAGTAAGTGTACCAGCACTCAGTCAGTTAGATGTAACAGTAAGTGTACCAGCACTCAGTCAGTTAGATGTAACAGTAAGTGTACCAGCACTCAGTCAGTTAGATGTAACAGTAAGTGTACTAGCACTCAGTCAGTTAGATGTAACAGTAAGTGTACTAGCACTCAGTCAGTTAGATGTAACAGTAAGTGTACCAGCACTCAGTCAGTTAGATGTAACAGTAAGTGTACCAGCACTCAGTCAGTTAGATGTAACAGTAAGTGTACTAGCACTCAGTCAGTTTGATGTAACAGTAAGTGTACTAGCACTCAGTCAGTTAGATATAACAGTAAGTGTACTAGCACTCAGTCAGTGAGATATAACAGTAAGTGTACTAGCACTCAGTCAGTTAGATGTAACAGTAAGTGTACCAGCACTCAGTCAGTTAGATGTAACAGTAAGTGTACTAGCACTCAGTCAGTTTGATGTAACAGTAAGTGTACCAACACTCAGTCAGTTTGATGTAACAGTAAGTGTACTAGCACTCAGTCAGTGAGATGTAACAGTAAGTGTACCAGCACTCAGTCAGTTAGATGTAACAGTAAGTGTACCAGCACTCAGTCAGTTAGATGTAATAGTACGTGTACTAGCACTCAGTCAGTTAGATGTAACAGTAAGTGTACCGGAACTCAGTCAGTTAGATGTAACAGTAAGTGTACCAGCACTCAGTCAGTTAGATGTAACAGTAAGTGTACTAGCACTCAGTCAGTTAGATGTAACAGTAAGTGTACTAGCACTCAGTCAGTTAGATGTAACAGTAAGTGTACCAGCACTCAGTCAGTGAGATGTAACAGTAAGTGTACTAGCACTCAGTCAGTTAGATGTCACAGTAAGTGTACTAGCACTCAGTCAGTTAGATGTAACAGTAAGTGTACTAGCACTCAGTCAGTTAGATGTAACAGTAAGTGTACTAGCACTCAGGCAGTTAGATGTAACAGTAAGTGTACTAGCACTCAGTCAGTTAGATGTAACAGTAAGTGTACCAGCACTCAGTCAGTGAGAGGTAACAGTAAGTGTACTAGCACTCAGTCAGTTACATGTAAAAGTAAGTGTACTAGCACTCAGTCAGTTAGATCTAACAGTAAGTGTACCAGCACACAGGCAGTTTGATGTGACAGTAAGTGTACCAGCACTCAGTCAGTTTGATGTAACAGTAAGTGTACCAACACTCAGTCAGTGAGAGGTAACAGTAAGTGTACTAGCACTCAGTCAGTTACATGTAAAAGTAAGTGTACTAGCACTCAGTCAGTTAGATATAACAGTAAGTGTACCAGCACACAGGCAGTTTGATGTGACAGTAAGTGTACCAGCACTCAGTCAGTTTGATGTAACAGTAAGTGTACCAACACTCAGTCAGTTAGATGTAACAGTAAGTGTACTAGCACTCAGTCAGTTAGATGTAACAGTAAGTGTACCAGCACTCAGTCAGTTTGATGTAACAGTAAGTGTACCAGCACTCAGTCAGTTTGATGTAACAGTAAGTGTACTAGCACTCAGTCAGTGAGATGTAACAGTAAGTGTACTAGCACTCAGTCAGTTAGATGTCACAGTAAGTGTACTAGCACTCAGTCAGTTAGATGTAACAGTAAGTGTACTAGCACTCAGTCAGTGAGATGTAACAGTAAGTGTACTAGCACTCAGTCAGTTAGATGTAACAGTAAGTGTACCAGCACTCAGTCAGTTAGATCTAACAGTAAGTGTACCAGCACTCAGTCAGTTAGATGTAACAGTAAGTGTACCAGCACTCAGTCAGTGAGAGGTAACAGTAAGTGTACTAGCACTCAGTCAGTTACATGTAAAAGTAAGTGTACTAGCACTCAGTCAGTTAGATCTAACAGTAAGTGTACCAGCACTCAGTCAGTTAGATATAACAGTAAGTGTACCAGCACACAGGCAGTTTGATGTGACAGTAAGTGTACCAGCACTCAGTCAGTTTGATGTAACAGTAAGTGTACCAACACTCAGTCAGTTTGATGTAACAGTAAGTGTACTAGCACTCAGTCAGTTAGATGTAACAGTAAGTGTACCAGCACTCAGTCAGTTTGATGTAACAGTAAGTGTACCAGCACTCAGTCAGTTTGATGTAACAGTAAGTGTACCAACACTCAGTCAGTTTGATGTAACAGTAAGTGTACTAGCACTCAGTCAGTTAGATGTAACAGTAAGTGTACTAGCACTCAGTCAGTGAGATGTAACAGTAAGTGTACCAGCACTCATTCAGTTAGATGTAACAGTAAGTGTACCAGCACTCAGTGAGTAAGATGTAACAGTAAGTGTATTAGCACTCAGTCGGTTAGATGTAACAGTAAGTGTACCAGCACTCAGTCAGTTAGATGTAACAGTAAGTGTACCAACACTCAGTCGGTGAGACGTAACAGTAAGTGTACAAGCACTCAGTCAGTTAGATGTAACAGTAAGTGTACTAGCACTCAGTCAGTGAGATGTAACAGTAAGTGTACTAGCACTCAGTCAGTTAGATGTAACAGTAAGTGTACCAGCACTCAGTCAGTTAGATGTAACAGTAAGTGTACTAGCACTCAGTCAGTTAGATGTAACAGTAAGTGTACCAGCACTCAGTCAGTTAGACGTAACAGTAAGTGTACCAGCACTCAGTCAGTTAGATGTGACAGTAAGTGTACTAGCACTCAGTCAGTTAGATGTAACAGTAAGTGTACCAGCACTCAGTGAGTAAGATGTAACAGTAAGTGTATTAGCACTCAGTCGGTTAGATGTAACAGTAAGTGTACCAGCACTCAGTCAGTTAGATGTAACAGTAAGTGTACCAACACTCAGTCGGTGAGACGTAACAGTAAGTGTACAAGCACTCAGTCAGTTAGATGTAACAGTAAGTGTACTAGCACTCAGTCAGTTAGATGTAACAGTAAGTGTACCAGCACTCAGTCAGTGAGATGTAACAGTAAGTGTACTAGCACTCAGTCGGTTAGATGTAACAGTATGTGTACCAGCACTCAGTCAGTGAGATGTAACAGTAAGTGTACTAGCACTCAGTCGGTTAGATGTAACAGTAAGTGTACCAGCACTCAGTCAGTGAGATGTAACAGTAAGTGTACTAGCACTCAGTCGGTTAGATGTAACAGTATGTGTACCAGCACTCAGTCAGTGAGATGTAACAGTAAGTGTACCAGCACTCAGTCAGTTAGATGTAACAGTAAGTGTACTAGCACTCAGTCAGTTAGATGTAACAGTAAGTGTACCAGCACTCAGTCAGTGAGATGTAACAGTAAGTGTACTAGCACTCAGTCGGTTAGATGTAACAGTATGTGTACCAGCACTCAGTCAGTGAGATGTAACAGTAAGTGTACTTGCACTCAGTCGGTTAGATGTAACAGTAAGTGTACCAGCACTCAGTCAGTGAGATGTAACAGTAAGTGTACTAGCACTCAGTCGGTTAGATGTAACAGTATGTGTACCAGCACTCAGTCAGTTAGATGTAACAGTAAGTGTACTAGCACTCAGTCAGTGAGATGTAACAGTAAGTGTACCAGCACTCAGTCAGTGAGATGTAACAGTAAGTGTACCAGCACTCAGTCAGTTAGATGTAACAGTAAGTGTACCAGCACTCAGTCAGTTAGATGTAACAGTAAGTGTACTAGCACTCAGTCAGTGAGATGTAACAGTAAGTGTACCAGCACTCAGTCAGTGAGATGTAACAGTAAGTGTACCAGCACTCAGTCAGTGAGATGTAACAGTAAGTGTACCAGCACTCAGTCAGTGAGATGTAACAGTAAGTGTACCAGCACTCAGTCAGTTAGATGTAACAGTAAGTGTACCAGCACTCAGTCAGTTAGATGTAACAGTAAGTGTACCAGCACTCAGTCAGTTAGATGTAACAGTAAGTGTACCAGCACTCAGTCAGTTAGATGTAACAGTAAGTGTACCAGCACTCAGTCAGTTAGATGTAACAGTAAGTGTACCAGCACTCAGTCAGTGAGATATAACAGTAAGTGTACCAGCACTCAGTCAGTTAGATGTAACAGTAAGTGTACTAGCACTCAGTCAGTTAGATGTAACAGTAAGTGTACCAGCACTCAGTCAGTTAGATGTAACAGTAAGTGTACTAGCACTCAGTCAGTTAGATGTAACAGTAAGTGTACCAGCACTCAGTCAGTTAGATGTAACAGTAAGTGTACCAGCACTCAGTCAGTTAGATGTAACAGTAAGTGTACTAGCACTCAGTCGGTTAGATGTCACAGTAAGTGTACCAGCACTCAGTCAGTTAGATGTAACAGTAAGTGTACTAGCACTCAGTCAGTTAGATGTAACAGTAAGTGTACTAGCACTCAGTCAGTTAGATGTAACAGTAAGTGTACTAGCACTCAGTCAGTTAGATGTAACAGTAAGTGTACTAGCACTCAGTCAGTTAGATGTAACAGTAAGTGTACTAGCACTCAGTCAGTTAGATGTAACAGTAAGTGTACTAGCACTCAGTCAGTGAGATGTAACAGTAAGTGTACTAGCACTCAGTCAGTTAGATGTGACAGTAAGTGTACTAGCACTCAGTCAGTTAGATGTAACAGTAAGTGTACTAGCACTCAGTCAGTTAGATGTAACAGTAAGTGTACTAGCACTCAGTCAGTTAGATGTAACAGTAAGTGTACTAGCACTCAGTCAGTTAGATGTAACAGTAAGAGTACTAGCACTCAGTCAGTTAGATGTAACAGTAAGTGTACCAGCACTCAGTCAGTTAGATGTAACAGTAAGTGTACCAGCACTCAGTCAGTTAGATGTAACAGTAAGTGTACCAGCACTCAGTCAGTTACATGTAATAGTAAGTGTACTAGCACTCAGTCAGTGAGATATAACAGTAAGTGTACTAGCACTCAGTCGGTTAGATGTAACAGTATGTGTACTAGCACTCAGTCAGTTAGATGTAACAGTAAGTGTACTAGCACTCAGTCAGTTAGATGTAACAGTAAGTGTACTAGCACTCAGTCAGTTAGATGTAACAGTAAGTGTACTAGCACTCAGTCAGTTAGATGTAACAGTAAGTGTACTAGCACTCAGTCAGTTAGATGTAACAGTAAGTGTACCAGCACTCAGTCAGTTAGATGTAACAGTAAGTGTACCAGCACTCAGTCAGTTAGATGTAACAGTAAGTGTACCAGCACTCAGTCAGTTAGATGTAACAGTAAGTGTACCAGCACTCAGTCAGTTACATGTAATAGTAAGTGTACTAGCACTCAGTCAGTTAGATGTAACAGTAAGTGTACCAGCACTCAGTCAGTTAGATATAACAGTAAGTGTACTAGCACTCAGTCAGTTAGATGTAACAGTAAGTGTACTAGCACTCAGTCAGTGAGATGTAACAGTAAGTGTACTAGCACTCAGTCAGTGAGATATAACAGTAAGTGTACTAGCACTCAGTCAGTTAGATGTAACAGTAAGTGTACTAGCACTCAGTCAGTTAGATGTAACAGTAAGTGTACTAGCACTCAGTCAGTTAGATGTAACAGTAAGTGTACTAGCACTCAGTCAGTGAGATGTAACAGTAAGTGTACTAGCACTCAGTCAGTGAGATGTAACAGTAAGTGTACCAGCACTCAGTCAGTAAGATGTAACAGTAAGTGTACTAGCACTCAGTCAGTTAGATGTAACAGTAAGTGTACTAGCACTCAGTCAGTGAGATATAACAGTAAGTGTACTAGCACTCAGTCAGTGAGATGTAACAGTATGTGTACTAGCACTCAGTCAGTTAGATGTAACAGTAAGTGTACTAGCACTCAGTCAGTGAGATGTAACAGTATGTGTACTAGCACTCAGTCAGTTAGATGTAACAGTAAGTGTACTAGCACTCAGTCAGTTAGATGTAACAGTAAGTGTACCAGCACTCAGTCAGTTAGATGTAACAGTAAGTGTACTAGCACTCAGTCAGTGAGATGTAACAGTAAGTGTACTAGCACTCAGTCAGTTAGATGTAACAGTAAGTGTACTAGCACTCAGTCAGTGAGATGTAACAGTAAGTGTACTAGCACTCAGTCAGTTAGATGTAACAGTAAGTGTACTAGCACTCAGTCAGTTAGATATAACAGTAAGTGTACTAGCACTCAGTCAGTGAGATGTAACAGTAAGTGTACTAGCACTCAGTCAGTGAGATGTAACAGTAAGTGTACTAGCACTCAGTCAGTTAGATGTAACAGTAAGTGTACCAGCACTCAGTCAGTTAGATGTAACAGTAAGTGTACTAGCACTCAGTCAGTTAGATGTAACAGTAAGTGTACTAGCACTCAGTCAGTGAGATGTAACAGTAAGTGTACTAGCACTCAGTCAGTGAGATGTAACAGTAAGTGTACTAGCACTCAGTCAGTTAGATGTAACAGTAAGTGTACTAGCACTCAGTCAGTGAGATGTAACAGTAAGTGTACTAGCACTCAGTCAGTGAGATGTAACAGTAAGTGTACTAGCACTCAGTCAGTTAGATGTAACAGTAAGTGTACTAGCACTCAGTCAGTGAGATGTAACAGTAAGTGTACTAGCACTCAGTCAGTTAGATGTAACAGTAAGTGTACTAGCACTCAGTCAGTGAGATGTAACAGTAAGTGTAATAGCACTCAGTCAGTGAGATGTAACAGTAAGTGTACTAGCACTCAGTCAGTTAGATGTAACAGTAAGTGTACTAGCACTCAGTCAGTTAGATGTAACAGTAAGTGTACCAGCACTCAGTCAGTGAGATGTAACAGTAAGTGTACTAGCACTCAGTCGGTTAGATGTAACAGTAAGTGTACCAGCACTCAGTCAGTAAGATGTAACAGTAAGTGTACTAGCACTCAGTCAGTTAGATGTAACAGTAAGTGTACTAACACTCAGTCAGTTAGATGTAACAGTAAGTGTACTAGCACTCAGTCAGTTAGATGTAACAGTAAGTGTACTAGCACTCAGTCAGTTAGATGTAACAGTAAGTGTACTAGCACTCATTCAGTTAGAAGTAACAGTAAGTGTACCAGCACTCAGTTAGTTAGATGTAACAGTAAGTGTACTAGCACTCAGTCAGTTAGATGTAACAGTAAGTGTACTAGCACTCAGTCGGTTAGATGTAACAGTAAGTGTACTAGCACTCAGTCAGTTAGATATAACAGTAAGTGTACTAGCACTCAGTCAGTTAGATGTGACAGTAAGTGTACCAGCACTCAGTCAGTTAGATGTAACAGTAAGTGTACTAGCACTCAGTCAGTTAGATGTAACAGTAAGTGTACCAGCACTCATTCAGTTAGAAGTAACAGTAAGTGTACCAGCACTCAGTTAGTTAGATGTAACAGTAAGTGTACTAGCACTCAGTCTGTTAGATGTAACAGTAAGTGTACCAGCACTCAGTCAGTTAGATGTAACAGTAAGTGTACTAGCACTCAGTCAGTTAGATGTAACAGTAAGTGTACCAGCACTCATTCAGTTAGAAGTAACAGTAAGTGTACCAGCACTCAGTTAGTTAGATGTAACAGTAAGTGTACTAGCACTCAGTCAGTTAGATGTAACAGTAAGTGTACCAGCACTCAGTCAGTTAGATGTAACAGTAAGTGTACCAGCACTCAGTCAGTTAGATGTAACAGTAAGTGTACTAGCACTCAGTCAGTTAGATGTGACAGTAAGTGTACTAGCACTCAGTCAGTGAGATGTAACAGTAAGTGTACTAGCACTCAGTCAGTTAGATGTAACAGTAAGTGTACCAGCACTCAGTCAGTGAGATGTAACAGTAAGTGTACCAGCACTCCGTCAGTTAGATATAACAGTAAGTGTACAAGCACTCAGTCAGTTAGATGTAACAGTAAGTGTACCAGCACTCATTTAGATGTAACAGTAGTATAATCCTTCTGTTACTGAGCGTACTGCTCCTGTGTCCTTCTATGCATCACTCTCATAGATCTCTCCGCACTGAAATATATACCTCCTGTATCATCCTCTGTGTACTCTCACTACTGCACAGTACCTGAACATGTCTCTCCTGTATCATCCTCTGTGTACTCTCACTACTGCACAGTACCTGAACATGTCTCTCCTGTATCATCCTCTGTGTACTCTCACTACTGCACAGTACCTGAACATGCCTCTCCTGTATCATCCTCTGTGTACTGGCACTACTCCACAGTACCTGAACATGCCTCTCCTGTATCATCCTCTGTGTACTCTCACTACTGCACAGTACCTGAACATGTCTCTCCTGTATCATCCTCTGTGTACTGGCACTACTGCACAGTACCTAAACATGTCTCTCCTGTATCATCCTCTGCTGTACTCTCACTACTGCACAGTACCTGAACATGCCTCTCCTGTATCATCCTCTGCTGTACTCTCACTACTGCACAGTACCTGAACATGTCTTTCCTGTATCATCCTCTGTGTACTGGCACTACTCCACAGTACCTGAACATGCCTCTCCTGTATCATCCTCTGTGTACTCTCACTACTGCACAGTACCTGAACATGCCTCTCCTGTATCATCCTCTGTTGTACTGGCACTACTCCACAGTACCTGAACATGCCTCTCCTGTATCATCCTCTGTGTACTGGCACTACTCCACAGTACCTGAACATGCCTCTCCTGTATCATCCTCTGCTGTACTGGCACTACTCCACAGTACCTGAACATGCCTCTCCTGTATCATCCTCTGCTGTACTGGCACTACTCCACAGTACCTGAACATGCCTCTCCTGCATCATCCTCTGTGTACTGGCACTACTCCACAGTACCTGAACATGCCTCTCCTGCATCATCCTCTGTATATTCGCACTACTCCACAGTATCTGAACATGCCTCTCCTGTGTCATCCTCTGTGTACTCGCACTACTCCACAGTACCTGAACATGCCTTTCCTGTGTCATCCTCTGTGTACTCGCACTACTCCACAGTACCTGAACATGCCTCTCCTGTATCATCCTCTGCTGTACTCACACTACTCCACAGTACCTGAACATGCCTCTCCTGTATCATCCTCTGCTGTACTCGCACTACTCCACAGTACCTGAACATGCCTCTCCTGTATCATCCTCTGTGCACTCGCACTGCTCCACAGTACCTGAACATGCCTCTCCTGTATCATCCTCTGCTGTACTGGCACTACTCCACAGTACCTGAACATGCCTCTCCTGTATTATCCTCTGCTGTACTGGCACTACTCCACAGTACCTGAACATGCCTCTCCTGTGTCATCCTCTGTGTACTGGCACTACTCCACAGTACCTGAACATGCCTCTCCTGCATCATCCTCTGTGTACTCGCACTACTCCACAGTACCTGAACATGCCTCTCCTGTATCATCCTCTGTTGTACTCGCACTACTCCACAGTACCTGAACATGCCTCTCCTGTATCATCCTCTGCTGTACTGGCACTCCTCCACAGTACCTGAACATGCCTCTCCTGTATCATCGTCTGCTGTACTGGCATTACTCCACAGTACCTGAACATGTCTCTCCTGTATCATCCTCTACTGTACTGGCACTACTCCACAGTACCTGAACATGCCTCTCCTGTGTCATCCTCTGCTATACTGGCACTACTCCACAGTACCTGAACATGTCTCTCCTGTATCATCCTCTGTGTACTGACACTACTCCACATTACCTGAACATGCCTCTCCTGTATCATCCTCTGTGTACTGGCACTACGCCACAGTACCTGAACATGTCTCTCCTGTATCATCCTCTGTGTACTCGCACTACTCCACAGTACCTGAACATGCCTCTCCTGTATCATCCTCTGTGTACTCGCACTACTCCACAGTACCTGAACATGCCTCTCCTGCATCATCCTCTGTGTACTCGCACTACTCCACAGTACCTGAACATGCCTCTCCTGTATCATCCTCTGTGTACTCGCACTACTCCACAGTATCTGAACATGCCTCTCCTGTATCATCCTCTGTGTACTCTCACTACTCCACAGTACCTGAACATGTCTCTCCTGTATCATCCTCTACTGTACTGGCACTACTCCACAGTACCTGAACATGCCTCTCCTGTGTCATCCTCTGCTGTACTGGCACTACTCCACAGTACCTGAACATGTCTCTCCTCTATCACCCTCTGTGTACTGACACTACTCCACATTACCTGAACATGCCTCTCCTGTATCATCCTCTGTGTACTCGCACTACTCCACAGTACCTGAACATGTCTCTCCTGTATCATCCTCTGTGTACTCGCACTACTCCACAGTACCTGAACATGTCTCTCCTGTATCATCCTCTGCTGTACTGGCACTACTCCACAGTACCTGAACATGCCTCTCCTGTATCATCCTCTGTGTACTCTCACTACTCCACAGTACCTGAACATGCCTCTCCTGTATCATCCTCTGCTGTACTGGCACTACTCCTCAGTACCTGAACATGCCTCTCCTGTATCATCCTCTGTGTACTGGCACTACTCCACAGTACCTGAACATGTCTCTCCTGTATCATCCTCTGTGTACTCGCACTACTCCACAGTACCTGAACATGTCTCTCCTGTATCATCCTCTGTGTACTCGCACTACTCCACAGTACCTGAACATGTCTCTCCTGTATCATCCTCTGTGTACTCGCACTACTCCACAGTACCTGAACATGTCTCTCCTGTATCATCATCTGTGTACTCGCACTAATCCACAGTACCTGAACATGCCTCTCCTGTATCATCCTCTGTGTACTGGCACTACTCCACAGTACCTGAACATGTCTCTCCTGTATCATCCTCTGTGTACTGGCACTACTCCACAGTACCTGAACATGTCCCTCCTGTATCATCCTCTGCTGTACTCGCACTACTCCACAGTACCTGAACATGCCTCTCCTGTATCATCCTCAGCTGTACTGGCACTACTCCACAGTACCTGAACATGCCTCTCCTGTGTCAACCTCTGCTGTACTGGCACTACTCCACAGTACCTGAACATGTCTCTCCTGTATCATCCTCTGTGTACTCTCACTACTCCACAGTACCTGAACATGCCTCTCCTGTATCATCCTCTGTGTACTCGCACTACTCCACAGTACCTGAACATGTCTCTCCTGTATCATCCTCTGTGTACTGGCACTACGCCACAGTACCTGAACATGCCTCTCCTGTATCATCCTCTGTGTACTGGCACTACTCCACAGTACCTGAACATGTCTCTCCTGTATCATCCTCAGCTGTACTGGCACTACTCCACAGTACCTGAACATGCCTCTCCTGTGTCATCCTCTGCTGTACTGGCACTACTCCACAGTACCTGAACATGCCTCTCCTGTATCATCCTCAGCTGTACTGGCACTACTCCACAGTACCTGAACATGCCTCTCCTGTGTCAACCTCTGCTGTACTGGCACTACTCCACAGTACCTGAACATGCCTCTCCTGTATCATCCTCTGCTGTACTGGCACTACTCCACAGTACCTGAACATGTCTCTCCTGTATCATCGTCTGCTGTACTGGCACTACTCCACAGTACCTGAACATGCCTCTCCTGTGTCAACCTCTGCTGTACTGGCACTACTCCACAGTACCTGAACATGTCTCTCCTGTACCAACCTCTGCTGTACTGGCACTACTCCACAGTACCTGAACATGTCTCTCCTGTATCATCCTCTGTGTACTCTCACTACTCCACAGTACCTGAACATGCCTCTCCTGTGTCATCCTCTGTGTACTGGCAATACTCCACAGTACCTGAACATGTCTCTCCTGTATCATCCTCTGCTGTACTGGCACTACTCCACAGTACCTGAACATGCCTCTCCTGTATCATCCTCTGTGTACTAGCACTACTCCACAGTACCTAAACATGCCTCTCCTGTATCATCCTCTGTGTACTGGCACTACTCCACAGTACCTGAACATGTCTCTCCTGTATCATCCTCTGTGCACTCGCACTACTCCACAGTACCTGAACATGTCTCCCCTGTATCATCCTCTGTGTACTCGCACTACTCCACAGTACCTGAACATGTCTCTCCTGTATCATCCTCTGTGTTCTCGCACTACTCCACAGTACCTGAACATGTCTCCCCTGTATCATCCTCTGTGTACTGGCACTACTCCACAGTACCTAAACATGCCTCTCCTGTATTATCCTCTACTGTACTCGCACTACTCCACAGTACCTGAACATGCCTCTCCTGTATCATCCTCTGCTGTACTGGCACTACTCCACAGTACCTGAACATGTCTCTCCTGTATCATCCTCTGTGTACTGGCACTACTCCACAGTACCTGAACATGTCTCCCCTGTATCATCCTCTGTGTACTGGCACTACTCCACAGTACCTGAACATGCCTCTCCTGTATCATCCTCTGCTGTACTCGCACTACTCCACAGTACCTGAACATGCCTCTCCTGTATCATCCTCTGCTGTACTGGCACTACTCCACAGTACCTGAACATGTCTCTCCTGTATCATCCTCTGTGTACTCGCACTACTCCACAGTACCTGAACATGCCTCTCCTGTATCATCCTCTGTGTACTGGCACTACTCCACTGTACCTGAACATGCCTCTCCTGTATCATCCTCTGTGTACTGGCACTACTCCACAGTACCTGAACATGCCTCTCCTGTATCATCCTCTGTGTACTGGCACTACTCCACAGTACCGGAACATGTCTCTCCTGTATCATCCTCTGCTGTACTGGCACTACTCCACAGTACCTGAACATGTCTCTCCTGTATCATCCTCTGTGTACTGGCACTACTCCACAGTACCGGAACATGTCTCTCCTGTATCATCCTCTGTGTACTGGCACTACTCCACAGTACCGGAACATGTCTCTCCTGTATCATCCTCTGCTGTACTGGCACTACTCCACAGTACCGGAACATGTCTCTCCTGTATCATCCTCTGCTGTACTGGCACTACTCCACAGTACCTGAACATGTCTCTCCTGTATCATCCTCTGTGTACTGGCACTACTCCACAGTACCGGAACATGTCTCTCCTGTATCATCCTCTGTGTACTGGCACTACTCCACAGTACCTGAACATGTCTCTCCTGTATCATCCTCTGCTGTACTGGCACTACTCCACAGTACCTGAACATGTCTCTCCTGTATCATCCTCTGCTGTACTGGCACTACTCCACAGTACCTGAACATGTCTCCCCTGTATCATCCTCTGTGTACTGGCACTACTCCACAGTACCTGAACATGCCTCTCCTGTATCATCCTCTGCTGTACTGGCACTACTCCACAGTACCTGAACATGTCTCTCCTGTATCATCCTCTGCTGTACTCACACTACTCCACAGTACCTGAACATGCCTCTCCTGTATCATCCTCTGTGTACTGGCACTACTCCACAGTACCTGAACATGCCTCTCCTGTATCATCCTCTGCTGTACTGGCACTACTCCACAGTACCTGAACATGTCTCTCCTGTATCATTCTCTGTGTACTGGCACTACTCCACAGTACCTGAACATACCTCTCCTGTATCATCCTCTGTGTACTCGCACTACTCCACATTACCTGAACATGCCTCTCCTGTATCATCCTCTGTGTACTGGCACTAATCCACAGTACCTGAACATGCCTCTCCTGTATCATCCTCTGTGTACTGGCACTAATCCACATTACCTGAACATGCCTCTCCTGTATCATCCTCTGTGTACTGGCACTAATCCACAGTACCTGAACATACCTCTCCTGTATCATCCTCTGTGTACTCGCACTACTCCACATTACCTGAACATGCCTCTCCTGTATCATACTCTGTGTACTGGCACTACTCCACAGTACCTGAACATGTCTCTCCTGTATCATCCTCTACTGTACTGGCACTTCTCCACAGTACCTGAACATGCCTCTCCTGTGTCATCCTCTGCTATACTCGCACTACTCCACAGTACCTGAACATGTCTCTCCTGTATCATCCTCTGTGTACTGACACTACTCCACATTACCTGAACATGCCTCTCCTGTATCATCCTCTGTGTACTGGCACTACGCCACAGTACCTGAACATGTCTCTCCTGTATCATCCTCTGTGTACTCGCACTACTCCACAGTACCTGAACATGCCTCTCCTGTATCATCCTCTGTGTACTCGCACTACTCCACAGTACCTGAACATGCCTCTCCTGCATCATCCTCTGTGTACTCGCACTACTCCACAGTACCTGAACATGCCTCTCCTGTATCATCCTCTGTGTACTCGCACTACTCCACAGTATCTGAACATGCCTCTCCTGTATCATCCTCTGTGTACTCTCACTACTCCACAGTACCTGAACATGTCTCTCCTGTATCATCCTCTACTGTACTGGCACTACTCCACAGTACCTGAACATGCCTCTCCTGTGTCATCCTCTGCTGTACTGGCACTACTCCACAGTACCTGAACATGTCTCTCCTCTATCACCCTCTGTGTACTGACACTACTCCACATTACCTGAACATGCCTCTCCTGTATCATCCTCTGTGTACTGGCACTACTCCACAGTACCTGAACATGTCTCTCCTGTATCATCCTCTGTGTACTCGCACTACTCCACAGTACCTGAACATGGCTCTCCTGTATCATCCTCTGCTGTACTGGCACTACTCCACATTACCTGAACATACCTCTCCTGTATCATCCTCTGCTGTACTGGCACTACTCCACAGTACCTGAACATGCCTCTCCTGTATCATCCTCTGTGTACTGGCACTACTCCACAGTACCTGAACATGTCTCTCCTGTATCATCCTCTGTGTACTCGCACTACTCCACAGTACCTGAACATGTCTCTCCTGTATCATCCTCTGTGTACTCGCACTACTCCACAGTACCTGAACATGTCTCTCCTGTATCATCCTCTGTGTACTCGCACTACTCCACAGTACCTGAACATGTCTCTCCTGTATCATCATCTGTGTACTCGCACTAATCCACAGTACCTGAACATGCCTCTCCTGTATCATCCTCTGTGTACTGGCACTACTCCACAGTACCTGAACATGTCTCTCCTGTATCATCCTCTGTGTACTGGCACTACTCCACAGTACCTGAACATGTCCCTCCTGTATCATCCTCTGCTGTACTCGCACTACTCCACAGTACCTGAACATGCCTCTCCTGTATCATCCTCAGCTGTACTGGCACTACTCCACAGTACCTGAACATGCCTCTCCTGTGTCAACCTCTGCTGTACTGGCACTACTCCACAGTACCTGAACATGTCTCTCCTGTATCATCCTCTGTGTACTCTCACTACTCCACAGTACCTGAACATGCCTCTCCTGTATCATCCTCTATGTACTGGCACTACTCCACAGTACCTGAACATGTCTCTCCTGTATCATCCTCTGTGTACTGACACTACTCCACATTACCTGAACATGCCTCTCCTGTATCATCCTCTGTGTACTGGCACTACGCCACAGTACCTGAACATGCCTCTCCTGTATCATCCTCTGTGTACTGGCACTACTCCACAGTACCTGAACATGCCTCTCCTGTATCATCCTCAGCTGTACTAGCACTACTCCACAGTACCTGAACATGCCTCTCCTGTATCATCCTCTATGTACTGGCACTACTCCACAGTACCTGAACATGTCTCTCCTGTATCATCCTCTGTGTACTGGCACTACGCCACAGTACCTGAACATGCCTCTCCTGTATCATCCTCTGTGTACTGGCACTACTCCACAGTACCTGAACATGCCTCTCCTGTATCATCCTCAGCTGTACTGGCACTACTTCACAGTACCTGAACATGTCTCTCCTGTATCATCCTCTGCTGTACTCTCACTACTCCACAGTACCTGAACATGCCTCTCCTGTGTCAACCTCTGCTGTACTGGCACTACTCCACAGTACCTGAACATGCCTCTCCTGTATCATCCTCTGTGTACTGGCACTACTCCACAGTACCTGAACATGTCTCTCCTGTGTCATCCTCTGCTGTACTAGCACTACTCCACAGTACCTGAACATGCCTCTCCTATATCATCCTCTGTGTACTGGCACTACTCCACAGTACCTGAACATGCCTCTCCTGTATCATCCTCTGCTGTACTGGCACTACTCCACAGTACCTGAAGATGCCTCTCCTGTATTATCCTCTGTGTACTGGCACTACTCCACAGTACCTGAACATGTCTCTCCTGTATCATCGTCTGCTGTACTGGCACTACTCCACAGTACCTGAACATGCCTCTCCTGTATCATCCTCTGTGTACTGGCACTACTCCACAGTACCTGAACATGTCTCTCCTGTATCATCGTCTGCTGTACTGGCACTACTCCACAGTACCTGAACATGCCTCTCCTGTGTCAACCTCTGCTGTACTGGCACTACTCCACAGTACCTGAACATGTCTCTCCTGTACCAACCTCTGCTGTACTGGCACTACTCCACAGTACCTGAACATGTCTCTCCTGTATCATCCTCTGTGTACTGGCACTACTCCACAGTACCTGAACATGCCTCTCCTGTATCATCCTCTGTGTACTGGCACTACTCCACAGTACCTGAACATGTCTCTCCAGTATCATCCTCTGCTGTACTGGCACTACTCCACAGTACCTGAACATGCCTCTCCTGTATCATCCTCTGTGTACTAGCACTACTCCACAGTACCTAAACATGCCTCTCCTGTATCATCCTCTGTGTACTGTCACTACTCCACAGTACCTGAACATGCCTCTCCTGTATCATCCTCTGTGTACTAGCACTACTCCACAGTACCTAAACATGCCTCTCCTGTATCATCCTCTGTGTACTAGCACTACTCCACAGTACCTGAACATGTCTCTCCTGTATCATCCTCTGTGTACTCGCACTACTCCACAGTACCTGAACATGTCTCCCCTGTATCATCCTCTGTGTACTGGCACTACTCCACAGTACCTGAACATGTCTCTCCTGTATCATCCTCTGTGTACTCGCACTACTCCACAGTACCTGAACATGTCTCCCCTGTATCATCCTCTTCTGTACTGGCACTACTCCACAGTACCTGAACATGCCTCTCCTGTATCATCCTCTGCTGTACTGGCACTACTCCACAGTACCTGAACATGCCTCTCCTGTATCATCCTCTGCTGTACTGGCACTACTCCACAGTACCTGAACATGCCTCTCCTGTATCATCCTCTGCTGTACTGGCACTACTCCACAGTACCTGAACATGTCTCTCCTGTATCATCCTCTGTGTACTCGCACTACTCCACAGTACCTGAACATGCCTCTCCTGTATCATCCTCTGTGTACTGGCACTACTCCACTGTACCTGAACATGTCTCTCCTGTATCATCCTCTGTGTACTGGCACTACTCCACAGTACCTGAACATGCCTCTCCTGTATTATCCTCTGTGTACTGGCACTACTCCACAGTACCTGAACATGTCTCTACTGTATCATCCTCTGTGTACTGGCACTACTCCACAGTACCTGAACATGCCTCTCCTGTATCATCCTCTGTGTACTGGCACTACACCACAGTACCTGAACATGTCTCTCCTGTATCATCCTCTGTGTACTGGCACTACTCCACAGTACCTGAACATGCCTCTCCTGTATCATCCTCTGCTGTACTGGCACTACTCCACAGTACCTGAACATGTCTCTCCTGTATCATCATCTGTGTACTGGCACTACTCCACTGTACCTGAACATGCCTCTCCTGTATCATCCTCTGTGTACTGGCACTACTCCACAGTACCTGAACATGTCTCTCCTGTGTCATCCTCTGTGTACTGGCACTACTCCACAGTACCTGAACATGCCTCTCCTGTATCATCCTCTGCTGTACTGGCACTACTCCACAGTACCTGAACATGTCTCTCCTGTATCATCCTCTGTGTACTGGCACTACTCCACAGTACCTGAACATGCCTCTCCTGTATCATCCTCTGTGTACTGGCACTACTCCACAGTACCTGAACATGTCTCTCCAGTATCATCCTCTGCTGTACTGGCACTACTCCACAGTACCTGAACATGCCTCTCCTGTATCATCCTCTGTGTACTAGCACTACTCCACAGTACCTGAACATGTCTCTCCTGTATCATCCTCTGTGTACTGGCACTACTCCACAGTACCTGAACATGCCTCTCCTGTATCATCCTCTGTGTACTGGCACTACTCCACAGTACCTAAACATGCCTCTCCTGTATCATCCTCTGTGTACTCGCACTACTCCACAGTACCTGAACATGCCTCTCCTGTATCATCCTCTGTGTACTGGCACTACTCCACAGTACCTAAACATGCCTCTCCTGTATCATCCTCTGTGTACTGGCACTACTCCACAGTACCTGAACATGTCTCTCCTGTATCATCCTCTGTGTACTCGCACAACTCCACAGTACCTGAACATGTCTCCCCTGTATCATCCTCTGTGTACTGGCACTACTCCACAGTACCGGAACATGTCTCTCCTGTATCATCCTCTGCTGTACTGGCACTACTCCACAGTACCTGAACATGCCTCTCCTGTATCATCCTCTGCTGTACTGGCACTACTCCACAGTACCTGAACATGCCTCTCCTGTATCATCCTCTGCTGTACTGGCACTACTCCACAGTACCTGAACATGCCTCTCCTGTATCATCCTCTGCTGTACTCGCACTACTCCACAGTACCTGAACATGCCTCTCCTGTATCATCCTCTGCTGTACTGGCACTACTCCACAGTACCTGAACATGTCTCTCCTGTATCATCCTCTGTGTACTCGCACTACTCCACAGTACCTGAACATGCCTCTCCTGTATCATCCTCTGTGTACTGGCACTACTCCACTGTACCTGAACATGCCTCTCCTGTATCATCCTCTGTGTACTGGCACTACTCCACAGTACCTGAACATGCCTCTTCTGTATTATCCTCTGTGTACTGACACTACTCCACTGTACCTGAACATGCCTCTCCTGTATCATCCTCTGTGTACTGGCACTACTCCACAGTACCTGAACATGCCTCTCCTGTATCATCCTCTGCTGTACTGGCACTACTCCACAGTACTTGAACATGTCTCTCCTGTATCATCCTCTGTGTACTGGCACTACTCCACAGTACCTGAACATGTCTCTCCTGTATCATCCTCTGCTGTACTGGCACTACTCCACAGTACCTGAACATGTCTCTCCTGTATCATCCTCTGTGTACTGGCACTACTCCACAGTACCGGAACATGCCTCTCCTGTATCATCCTCTGCTGTACTGGCACTACTCCACAGTACCTGAACATGTCTCTCCTGTATCATCCTCTGTGTACTCACACTACTCCACAGTACCTGAACATGCTTCTCCTGTATCATCCTCTGTGTACTGGCACTACTCCACAGTACCTGAACATGTCTCTCCTGTATCATCCTCTGCTGTACTGGCACTACTCCACAGTACCTGAACATGCCTCTCCTGTATCATCCTCTGTGTACTAGCACTACTCCACAGTACCTAAACATGCCTCTCCTGTATCATCCTCTGTGTACTGGCACTACTCCACAGTATCTGAACATGCCTCTCCTGTATCATCCTCTGTGTACTGGCACTACTCCACAGTACCTGAACATGTCTCTCCTGTATCATCCTCTGTGTACTCGCACTACTCCACAGTACCTGAACATGTCTCCCCTGTATTATCCTCTGTGTACTGGCACTACTCCACAGTACCTGAACATGCCTCTCCTGTATCATCCTCTGCTGTACTGGCACTACTCCACAGTACCTGAACATGCCTCTCCTGTATCATCCTCTGCTGTACTCGCACTACTCCACAGTACCTGAACATGCCTCTCCTGTACCATCCTCTGTGTACTGGCACTACTCCACAGTACCTGATCATGTCTCTCCAGTATCATCCTCTGTGTACTGGCACTACTCCACAGTACCTGAACATGTCTCTCCTGTATCATCCTCTGTGTACTCGCACTACTCCACAGTACCTGAACATGCCTCTCCTGTATCATCCTCTGTGTACTGGCACTACTCAACAGTACCTGAACATGCCTCTCCTGTATCATCCTCTGTGTACTGGCACTACTCCCACAGTACCTGAACATGCCTCTTCTGTATCATCCTCTGCTGTACTGGCACTACTCCACAGTACCTGAACATGCCTCTCCTGTATCATCCTCTGCTGTACTGGCACTACTCCACAGTACCTGAACATGCCTCTCCTGTATTATCCTCTGGTGTACTGGCACTACTCCACAGTACCTGAACATGTCTCTCCTGTATCATCCTCTGCTGTACTGGCACTACTCCACAGTACCTGAACATGCCTCTCCTGTATCATCCTCTGCTGTACTGGCACTACTCCACAGTACCTGAACATGTCCTCTTCCTGTATCATCCTCTGTGTACTCGCACTACTCCACAGTACCTGAACATGCCTCTACCTGTATCATCCTCTGTGTACTGGCACTACTCCACTGTACCTGAACATGCCTCTCCTGTATCATCCTCTGTGTACTGGCACTACTCCACAGTACCTGAACATGCCTCTTCTGTATCATCCTCTGCTGTACTGGCACTACTCCACAGTACCTGAACATGTCTCTCCTGTATCATCCTCTGCTGTACTGGCACTACTCCACAGTACCTGAACATGCCTCTCCTGTATCATCCTCTGCTGTACTGGCACTACTCCACAGTACCTGAACATGCCTCTCCTGTACCATCCTCTGTGTACTGGCACTACTCCACAGTACCTGAACATGCCTCTCCTGTATCATCCTCTGTGTACTGGCACTACTCCACAGTTACCTGAACATGCCTCTCCTGTATCATCCTCTGTTGTACTGGCACTACTCCAAAGTACCTGAACATGTCTCTCCTGTATCATCCTCTGTGTACTGGCACTACTCCACAGTACCTGAACATGCTTCTCCTGTATCCTCCTCTGTGTACTCGCACTACTCCACAGTACCTGAACATGCCTCTCCTGTATCATCCTCTGCTGTACTGGCACTACTCCACAGTACCTGAACATGCCTCTCCTGTATCATCTTCTGCTGTACTGGCACTACTCCACAGTACCTGAACATGTCTCTCCTGTATCATCCTCTGTGTACTCGCACTACTCCACAGTACCTGAACATGTCTCTCCTGTATCATCCTCTGCTGTACTGGCACTACTCCACAGTACCTGAACATGCCTCTCCTGTATCATCCTCTGTGTACTCACACTACTCCACAGTACCTGAACATGCCTCTCCTGTATCATCCTCTGTGTACTGGCACTACTCCACAGTACCTGAACATGTCTCTCCTGTATCATCCTCTGTGTACTCACACTACTCCACAGTACCTGAACATGCCTCTCCTGTATCATCCTCTGTGTACTGGCACTACTCCACAGTACCTGAACATGTCTCTCCTGTATCATCCTCTGTGTACTCACACTACTCCACAGTACCTGAACATGTCTCTCCTGTATCATCCTCTGTGTACTGGCACTACTCCACAGTACCTGAACATGCCTCTCCTGTATCATCCTCTGTGTACTCGCACTACTCCACAGTACCTGAACATGTCTCTCCTGTGTCATCCTCTGCTGTACTCGCACTACTCCACAGTACCTGAACATGTTTCTCCTGTGTCATCCTCTGCTGTACTGGCACTACTCCACAGTACCTGAACATGCCTCTCCTGTATCATCCTCTGCTGTACTGGCACTACTCCACAGTACCTGAACATGCCTCTCCTGTATCATCCTCTGCTGTACTGGCACTACTCCACAGTACCTGAACATGTCTCTCCTGTATCAACCTCTGTGTACTGGCACTACTCCACAGTACCTGAACATGCCTCTCCTGTATCATCCTCTGCTGTACTCGCACTACTCCTCAGTACCTGAACATGTCTCTCCTGTATCATCCTCTGTGTACTGGCACTACTCCACAGTACCTGAACATGCCTCTCCTGTATCATCCTCTGCTGTACTAGCACTACTCCACAGTACCTGAACATGTCTCTCCTGTATCAACCTCTGTGTACTGGCACTACTCCACAGTACCTGAACATGCCTCTCCTGTATCATCCTCTGCTGTACTCGCACTACTCCTCAGTACCTGAACATGTCTCTCCTGTATCATCCTCTGTGTACTGGCACTACTCCACAGTACCTGAACATGTCTCTCCTGTATCATCCTCTGTGTACTGGCACTACTCCACAGTACCTGAACATGTCTCTCCTGTATCATCCTCTGCTGTACTCGCACTACTCCACAGTACCTGAACATACCTCTCCTGTATCATCCTCTGTGTACTCGCACTACTCCACAGTACCTGAACATGTCTCTCCTGTATCATCCTCTGTGTACTGGCACTACTCCACAGTACCTGAACATACCTCTCCTGTATCATCCTCTGTGTACTCGCACTACTCCACAGTACCTGAACATGTCTCTCCTGTATCATCCTCTGCTGTACTGACACTACTCCACAGTACCTGAACATGCCTCTCCTGTGTCATCCTCTGTGTACTGGCACTACTCCACAGTACCTGAACATGTCTCTCCTGTATTATCCTCTGTGTACTCGCACTACTCCACAGTACCTGAACATGCCTCTCCTGTATCATCCTCTGTGTACTCGCACTACTCCACAGTACCTGAACATGTCTCTCCTGTATCATCCTCTGCTGTACTGGCACTACTTCACAGTACCGGAACATGTCTCTCCTGTATTATCCTCTGCTGTACTGGCACTACTCCACAGTACCGGAACATGTCTCTCCTGTATTATCCTCTGCTGTACTGGCACTACTCCACAGTACCTGAACATGTCTCTCCTGTATCATCCTCTGTGTACTCGCACTACTCCACAGTACCTGAACATGCCTCTCCTGTATCATCCTCTGTGTACTCGCACTACTTCACAGTACCGGAACATGTCTCTCCTGTATTATCCTCTGCTGTACTGGCACTACTCCACAGTACCTGAACATGTCTCTCCTGTATCATCCTCTGTGTACTCGCACTACTCCACAGTACCTGAACATGCCTCTCCTGTATCATCCTCTGTGTACTCGCACTACTTCACAGTACCTGAACATGCCTCTCCTGTATCATCCTCTGTGTACTAGCACTACTCCACAGTACCTGAACATGCCTCTCCTGTATCATCTCTCTCTGTACTCGCACTACTCCACAGTACCTGAACATGTCTCTCCTGTATCATCCTCTGCTGTACTCGCACTACTCCACAGTACCTGAACATGCCTCTCCTGTATCATCCTCTACTGTACTGGCACTACTCCACAGTACCTGAACATGCCTCTACTGTGTCATCCTCTGTGTACTGGCACTACTCCACAGTACCTGAACATGTCTCTCCTGTATTATCCTCTGTGTACTCGCACTACTCCACAGTACCTGAACATGCCTCTCCTGTATCATCCTCTGTGTACTCGCACTACTTCACAGTACCGGAACATGTCTCTCCTGTATTATCCTCTGCTGTACTGGCACTACTCCACAGTACCTGAACATGTCTCTCCTGTATCATCCTCTGTGTACTCGCACTACTCCACAGTACCTGAACATGCCTCTCCTGTATCATCCTCTGTGTACTCGCACTACTTCACAGTACCGGAACATGTCTCTCCTGTATTATCCTCTGCTGTACTGGCACTACTCCACAGTACCTGAACATGTCTCTCCTGTATCATCCTCTGTGTACTCGCACTACTCCACAGTACCTGAACATGTGTCTCCTGTATCATCCTCTGTGTACTGGCACTACTTCACAGTACCTAAACATGCCTCTCCTGTATTATCCTCTGTGTACTCGCACTACTCCACAGTACCTGAACATGTCTCTCCTGTATCATCCTCTGTGTACTCGCACTACTGCCACAGTACCTGAACATGTCTCTCCTGTATCATCCTCTGCTGTACTGGCACTACTCCACAGTACCTGAACATGTCTGTACTGTATCATCCTCTGCTGTACTGGCACTATTCCACAGTACCTGAACATGTCTCTCCTGTATCATCCTCTGTGTACTGGCACTACTCCACAGTACCTGAACATGTCTCTCCTGTATTATCCTCTGTGTACTCGCACTACTCCACAGTACCTGAACATGCCTCTCCTGTATTATCCTCTGCTGTACTCGCACTACTCCACAGTACCTGAACATGCCTCTCCTGTGTCATCCTCTGCTGTACTCGCACTACTCCACAGTACCTGAACATGCCTCTCCTGTGTCATCCTCTGTGTACTCGCACTACTCCACAATACCTGAACATGTCTCTCCTGTATCATCCTCTGCTGTACTGGCACTACTCCACAGTACCGGAACATGTCTCTCCTGTATCATCCTCTGTGTACTGGCACTACTCCACAGTACCTGAACATGCGTCTCCTGTGTCATCCTCTGTGTACTGGCACTACTCCACAGTACCTGAACATGTCTCTCCTGTATCATCCTCTGTGTACTCGCACTACTCCACAGTACCTGAACATGTCTCTCCTGTATCATCCTCTGCTGTACTGGCACTACTCCACAGCACCTGAACATGCCTCTCCTGTATCATCTTCTGCTGTACTCGCACTACTCCACAGTACCTGAACATGCCTCTCCTGTGTCATCCTCTGCTGTACTCGCACTACTCCACAGTACCTGAACATGCCTCTCCTGTGTCATCCTCTGTGTACTCGCACTACTCCACACTACCTGAACATGTCTCTCCTGTATCATCCTCTGTGTACTGGCACTACTCCACAGTACCTGAACATGTCTCTCCTGTATCATCCTCTGTGTACTCACACTACTCCACAGTACCTGAACATGTCTCTCCTGTATCATCCTCTGTGTACTCGCACTACTCCACAGTACCTGAACATGTCTCTCCTGTATCATCCTCTGTGTACTCGCACTACTCCACAGTACCTGAACATGCCTCTCCTGTATCATCCTCTGTGTACTCGAACTACTCCACAGTACCTGAACATGCCTCTCCTGTATCATCCTCTGTGTACTCGCACTACTCCACAGTACCTGAACATGTCTCTCCTGTATCATCCTCTGTGTACTCACACTACTCCACAGTACCTGAACATGCCTCTCCTGTATCATCCTCTGTGTACTCGCACTACTCCACAGTACCTGAACATGCCTCTCCTGTATCATCCTCTGTGTACTGGCACTACTCCACAGTACCTGAACATGCCTCTCCTGTGTCATCCTCTGTGTACTGGCACTACTCCACAGTACCTGAACATGCCTCTCCTGTATCATCTTCTGTGTACTCGCACTACTCCACAGTACCTGAACATGCCTCTCCTGTATCATCCTCTGCTGTACTGGCACTACTCCACAGTACCTGAACATGTCTCTCCTGTATCATCCTCTGTGTACTGGCACTACTCCTCAGTACCTGAACATGTCTCTCCTGTATCATCCTCTGTGTACTGGCACTACTCCACAGTACCGGAACATGCCTCTCCTGTATCATCCTCTGTGTACTGGCACTACTCCACAGTACCTGAACATGCCTCTCCTGTATCATCCTCTGCTGTACTCGCACTACTCCACAGTACCTGAACATGCCTCTCCTGTATCATCCTCTGTGTACTGGCACTACTCCACAGTACCTGAACATGCCTCTCCTGTATCATCCTCTGTGTACTGGCACTACTCCACAGTACCTAAACATGCCTCTCCTGTATTATCCTCTGTGTACTCGCACTACTCCACAGTACCTGAACATGTCTCTCCTGTATCATCCTCTGTGTACTCGCACTACTGCACAGTACCTGAACATGTCTCTCCTGTATCATCCTCTGCTGTACTGGCACTACTCCACAGTACCTGAACATGTCTGTACTGTATCATCCTCTGCTGTACTGGCACTATTCCACAGTACCTGAACATGTCTCTCCTGTATCATCCTCTGTGTACTGGCACTACTCCACAGTACCTGAACATGTCTCTCCTGTATCATCCTCTGCTGTACTGGCACTACTCCACAGTACCTGAACATGTCTCTCCTGTATTATCCTCTGTGTACTCGCACTACTCCACAGTACCTGAACATGCCTCTCCTGTATTATCCTCTGCTGTACTCGCACTACTCCACAGTACCTGAACATGCCTCTCCTGTGTCATCCTCTGCTGTACTCGCACTACTCCACAGTACCTGAACATGCCTCTCCTGTGTCATCCTCTGTGTACTCGCACTACTCCACAATACCTGAACATGTCTCTCCTGTATCATCCTCTGCTGTACTGGCACTACTCCACAGTACCGGAACATGTCTCTCCTGTATCATCCTCTGTGTACTGGCACTACTCCACAGTACCTGAACATGCGTCTCCTGTGTCATCCTCTGTGTACTGGCACTACTCCACAGTACCTGAACATGTCTCTCCTGTATCATCCTCTGTGTACTCGCACTACTCCACAGTACCTGAACATGTCTCTCCTGTATCATCCTCTGCTGTACTGGCACTACTCCACAGCACCTGAACATGCCTCTCCTGTATCATCTTCTGCTGTACTCGCACTACTCCACAGTACCTGAACATGCCTCTCCTGTGTCATCCTCTGCTGTACTCGCACTACTCCACAGTACCTGAACATGCCTCTCCTGTGTCATCCTCTGTGTACTCGCACTACTCCACAATACCTGAACATGTCTCTCCTGTATCATCCTCTGTGTACTGGCACTACTCCACAGTACCTGAACATGTCTCTCCTGTATCATCCTCTGTGTACTCACACTACTCCACAGTACCTGAACATGTCTCTCCTGTATCATCCTCTGTGTACTCGCACTACTCCACAGTACCTGAACATGTCTCTCCTGTATCATCCTCTGTGTACTCGCACTACTCCACAGTACCTGAACATGCCTCTCCTGTATCATCCTCTGTGTACTCGCACTACTCCACAGTACCTGAACATGTCTCTCCTGTATCATCCTCTGTGTACTCACACTACTCCACAGTACCTGAACATGCCTCTCCTGTATCATCCTCTGTGTTCTCGCACTACTCCACAGTACCTGAACATGCCTCTCCTGTATCATCCTCTGTGTACTGGCACTACTCCACAGTACCTGAACATGCCTCTCCTGTGTCATCCTCTGTGTACTGGCACTACTCCACAGTACCTGAACATGCCTCTCCTGTATCATCCTCTGTGTACTCGCACTACTCCACAGTACCTGAACATGCCTCTCCTGTATCATCCTCTGCTGTACTGGCACTACTCCACAGTACCTGAACATGTCTCTCCTGTATCATCCTCTGTGTACTGGCACTACTCCTCAGTACCTGAACATGTCTCTCCTGTATCATCCTCTGTGTACTGGCACTACTCCACAGTACCGGAACATGCCTCTCCTGTATCATCCTCTGTGTACTGGCACTACTCCACAGTACCTGAACATGCGTCTCCTGTGTCATCCTCTGTGTACTGGCACTACTCCACAGTACCTGAACATGTCTCTCCTGTATCATCCTCTGTGTACTCGCACTACTCCACAGTACCTGAACATGTCTCTCCTGTATCATCCTCTGCTGTACTGGCACTACTCCACAGCACCTGAACATGCCTCTCCTGTATCATCTTCTGCTGTACTCGCACTACTCCACAGTACCTGAACATGCCTCTCCTGTGTCATCCTCTGCTGTACTCGCACTACTCCACAGTACCTGAACATGCCTCTCCTGTGTCATCCTCTGTGTACTCGCACTACTCCACAATACCTGAACATGTCTCTCCTGTATCATCCTCTGTGTACTGGCACTACTCCACAGTACCTGAACATGTCTCTCCTGTATCATCCTCTGTGTACTCACACTACTCCACAGTACCTGAACATGTCTCTCCTGTATCATCCTCTGTGTACTCGCACTACTCCACAGTACCTGAACATGTCTCTCCTGTATCATCCTCTGTGTACTCGCACTACTCCACAGTACCTGAACATGCCTCTCCTGTATCATCCTCTGTGTACTCGCACTACTCCACAGTACCTGAACATGTCTCTCCTGTATCATCCTCTGTGTACTCACACTACTCCACAGTACCTGAACATGCCTCTCCTGTATCATCCTCTGTGTTCTCGCACTACTCCACAGTACCTGAACATGCCTCTCCTGTATCATCCTCTGTGTACTGGCACTACTCCACAGTACCTGAACATGCCTCTCCTGTGTCATCCTCTGTGTACTGGCACTACTCCACAGTACCTGAACATGCCTCTCCTGTATCATCCTCTGTGTACTCGCACTACTCCACAGTACCTGAACATGCCTCTCCTGTATCATCCTCTGCTGTACTGGCACTACTCCACAGTACCTGAACATGTCTCTCCTGTATCATCCTCTGTGTACTGGCACTACTCCTCAGTACCTGAACATGTCTCTCCTGTATCATCCTCTGTGTACTGGCACTACTCCACAGTACCGGAACATGCCTCTCCTGTATCATCCTCTGTGTACTGGCACTACTCCACAGTACCTGAACATGCCTCTCCTGTATCATCCTCTGCTGTACTCGCACTACTCCACAGTACCTGAACATGCCTCTCCTGTATCATCCTCTGTGTACTGGCACTACTCCACAGTACCTGAACATGCCTCTCCTGTATCATCCTCTGTGTACTGGCACTACTCCACAGTACCTAAACATGCCTCTCCTGTATTATCCTCTGTGTACTCGCACTACTCCACAGTACCTGAACATGTCTCTCCTGTATCATCCTCTGTGTACTCGCACTACTGCACAGTACCTGAACATGTCTCTCCTGTATCATCCTCTGCTGTACTGGCACTACTCCACAGTACCTGAACATGTCTGTACTGTATCATCCTCTGCTGTACTGGCACTATTCCACAGTACCTGAACATGTCTCTCCTGTATCATCCTCTGTGTACTGGCACTACTCCACAGTACCTGAACATGTCTCTCCTGTATCATCCTCTGTGTACTGGCACTACTCCACAGTACCTGAACATGTCTCTCCTGTATTATCCTCTGTGTACTCGCACTACTCCACAGTACCTGAACATGCCTCTCCTGTATTATCCTCTGCTGTACTCGCACTACTCCACAGTACCTGAACATGCCTCTCCTGTGTCATCCTCTGCTGTACTCGCACTACTCCACAGTACCTGAACATGCCTCTCCTGTGTCATCCTCTGTGTACTCGCACTACTCCAGAATACCTGAACATGTCTCTCCTGTATCATCCTCTGCTGTACTGGCACTACTCCACAGTACCGGAACATGTCTCTCCTGTATCATCCTCTGTGTACTGGCACTACTCCACAGTACCTGAACATGCGTCTCCTGTGTCATCCTCTGTGTACTGGCCCTACTCCACAGTACCGGAACATGCCTCTCCTGTATCATCCTCTGTGTACTGGCACTACTCCACAGTACCTGAACATGCCTCTCCTGTATCATCCTCTGCTGTACTCGCACTACTCCACAGTACCTGAACATGCCTCTCCTGTATCATCCTCTGTGTACTGGCACTACTCCACAGTACCTGAACATGCCTCTCCTGTATCATCCTCTGTGTACTGGCACTACTCCACAGTACCTAAACATGCCTCTCCTGTATTATCCTCTGTGTACTCGCACTACTCCACAGTACCTGAACATGTCTCTCCTGTATCATCCTCTGTGTACTCGCACTACTGCACAGTACCTGAACATGTCTCTCCTGTATCATCCTCTGCTGTACTGGCACTACTCCACAGTACCTGAACATGTCTGTACTGTATCATCCTCTGCTGTACTGGCACTATTCCACAGTACCTGAACATGTCTCTCCTGTATCATCCTCTGTGTACTGGCACTACTCCACAGTACCTGAACATGTCTCTCCTGTATCATCCTCTGCTGTACTGGCACTACTCCACAGTACCTGAACATGTCTCTCCTGTATTATCCTCTGTGTACTCGCACTACTCCACAGTACCTGAACATGCCTCTCCTGTATTATCCTCTGCTGTACTCGCACTACTCCACAGTACCTGAACATGCCTCTCCTGTGTCATCCTCTGCTGTACTCGCACTACTCCACAGTACCTGAACATGCCTCTCCTGTGTCATCCTCTGTGTACTCGCACTACTCCACAATACCTGAACATGTCTCTCCTGTATCATCCTCTGCTGTACTGGCACTACTCCACAGTACCGGAACATGTCTCTCCTGTATCATCCTCTGTGTACTGGCACTACTCCACAGTACCTGAACATGCGTCTCCTGTGTCATCCTCTGTGTACTGGCACTACTCCACAGTACCTGAACATGTCTCTCCTGTATCATCCTCTGTGTACTCGCACTACTCCACAGTACCTGAACATGTCTCTCCTGTATCATCCTCTGCTGTACTGGCACTACTCCACAGCACCTGAACATGCCTCTCCTGTATCATCTTCTGCTGTACTCGCACTACTCCACAGTACCTGAACATGCCTCTCCTGTGTCATCCTCAGCTGTACTCGCACTACTCCATAGTACCTGAACATGCCTCTCCTGTGTCATCCTCTGTGTACTCGCACTACTCCACAATACCTGAACATGTCTCTCCTGTATCATCCTCTGTGTACTGGCACTACTCCACAGTACCTGAACATGTCTCTCCTGTATCATCCTCTGTGTACTCACACTACTCCACAGTACCTGAAGATGTCTCTCCTGTATCATCCTCTGTGTACTCGCACTACTCCACAGTACCTGAACATGTCTCTCCTGTATCATCCTCTGTGTACTCGCACTACTCCACGGTACCTGAACATGCCTCTCCTGTATCATCCTCTGTGTACTCGCACTACTCCACAGTACCTGAAAATGTCTCTCCTGTATCATCCTCTGTGTACTCACACTACTCCACAGTACCTGAACATGCCTCTCCTGTATCATCCTCTGTGTACTTGCACTACTCCACAGTACCTGAACATGCCTCTCCTGTATCATCCTCTGTGTACTGGCACTACTCCTCAGTACCTGAACATGTCTCTCCTGTATCATCCTCTGTGTACTGGCACTACTCCACAGTACCGGAACATGCCTCTCCTGTGTCATCCTCTGTGTACTGGCACTACTCCACAGTACCTGAACATGCCTCTCCTGTATCATCCTCTGTGTACTCGCACTACTCCACAGTACCTGAACATGTCTCTCCTGTATCATCCTCTGTGTACTGGCACTACTCCTCAGTACCTGAACATGTCTCTCCTGTATCATCCTCTGTGTACTGGCACTACTCCACAGTACCGGAACATGCCTCTCCTGTATCATCCTCTGTGTACTGGCACTACTCCACAGTACCTGAACATGCCTCTCCTGTATCATCCTCTGCTGTACTCGCACTACTCCACAGTAACTGAACATGCCTCTCCTGTATCATCCTCTGTGTACTGGCACTACTCCACAGTACCTGAACATGCCTCTCCTGTATCATCCTCTGCTGTACTGGCACTACTCCACAGTACCTGAACATGTCTCTCCTGTATCATCCTCTGTGTACTGGCACTACTCCTCAGTACCTGAACATGTCTCTCCTGTATCATCCTCTGTGTACTCTCACTACTCCACAGTACCTGAACATGTCTCTCCTGTATCATCCTCTGCTGTACTCGCACTACTCCACAGTACCTGAACATGTCTCTCCTGTATCAACCTCTGTGTACTGGCACTACTCCACAGTACCTGAACATGTCTCCCCTGTATCATCCTCTGTGTACTCGCACTACTCCACAGTACCTGAACATGTCTCTCCTGTATCATCCTCTGTGTACTGGCACTACTCCACAGTACCTGAACATGTCTCTCCTGTATCATCCTCAGCTGTACTGGCACTACTCCACAGTACCTGAACATGCCTCTCCTGTATCATCCTCTGTGTACTCGCACTACTCCACAGTACCTGAACATGCCTCTCCTGTATCATCCTCTGTGTACTGACACTACTCCACAGTACCTGAACATGTCTCTCCTGTATCATCCTCTGTGTACTGGCACTACTCCACAGTACCTGAACATACCTCTCCTGTATCATCCTCTGTGTACTGGCACTACTCCACAGTACCTGAACATGCCTCTCCTGTATCATCCTCTGCTGTACTGGCACTACTCCACAGTACCTGAACATGTCTCTCCTGTATCAACCTCTGTGTACTGGCACTACTCCACAGTACCTGAACATGCCTCTCCTGTATCATCCTCTGCTGTACTCGCACTACTCCTCAGTACCTGAACATGTCTCTCCTGTATCATCCTCTGTGTACTGGCACTACTCCACAGTACCTGAACATGTCTCTCCTGTATCATCCTCTGTGTACTTGCACTACTCCACAGTACCTGAACATGTCTCTCCTGTATCATCCTCTGCTGTACTCGCACTACTCCACAGTACCTGAACATACCTCTCCTGTATCATCCTCTGTGTACTCGCACTACTCCACAGTACCTGAACATGTCTCTCCTGTATCATCCTCTGTGTACTGGCACTACTCCACAGTACCTGAACATACCTCTCCTGTATCATCCTCTGTGTACTCGCACTACTCCACAGTACCTGAACATGTCTCTCCTGTATCATCCTCTGCTGTACTGACACTACTCCACAGTACCTGAACATGCCTCTCCTGTGTCATCCTCTGTGTACTGGCACTACTCCACAGTACCTGAACATGTCTCTCCTGTATTATCCTCTGTGTACTCGCACTACTCCACAGTACCTGAACATGCCTCTCCTGTATCATCCTCTGTGTACTCGCACTACTCCACAGTACCTGAACATGTCTCTCCTGTATCATCCTCTGCTGTACTGGCACTACTTCACAGTACCGGAACATGTCTCTCCTGTATTATCCTCTGCTGTACTGGCACTACTCCACAGTACCGGAACATGTCTCTCCTGTATTATCCTCTGCTGTACTGGCACTACTCCACAGTACCTGAACATGTCTCTCCTGTATCATCCTCTGTGTACTCGCACTACTCCACAGTACCTGAACATGCCTCTCCTGTATCATCCTCTGTGTACTCGCACTACTTCACAGTACCGGAACATGTCTCTCCTGTATTATCCTCTGCTGTACTGGCACTACTCCACAGTACCTGAACATGTCTCTCCTGTATCATCCTCTGTGTACTCGCACTACTCCACAGTACCTGAACATGCCTCTCCTGTATCATCCTCTGTGTACTCGCACTACTTCACAGTACCTGAACATGCCTCTCCTGTATCATCCTCTGTGTACTAGCACTACTCCACAGTACCTGAACATGCCTCTCCTGTATCATCCTCTCTGTACTCGCACTACTCCACAGTACCTGAACATGTCTCTCCTGTATCATCCTCTGCTGTACTCGCACTACTCCACAGTACCTGAACATGCCTCTCCTGTATCATCCTCTACTGTACTGGCACTACTCCACAGTACCTGAACATGCCTCTACTGTGTCATCCTCTGTGTACTGGCACTACTCCACAGTACCTGAACATGTCTCTCCTGTATTATCCTCTGTGTACTCGCACTACTCCACAGTACCTGAACATGCCTCTCCTGTATCATCCTCTGTGTACTCGCACTACTTCACAGTACCGGAACATGTCTCTCCTGTATTATCCTCTGCTGTACTGGCACTACTCCACAGTACCTGAACATGTCTCTCCTGTATCATCCTCTGTGTACTCGCACTACTCCACAGTACCTGAACATGCCTCTCCTGTATCATCCTCTGTGTACTCGCACTACTTCACAGTACCGGAACATGTCTCTCCTGTATTATCCTCTGCTGTACTGGCACTACTCCACAGTACCTGAACATGTCTCTCCTGTATCATCCTCTGTGTACTCGCACTACTCCACAGTACCTGAACATGTGTCTCCTGTATCATCCTCTGTGTACTGGCACTACTTCACAGTACCTAAACATGCCTCTCCTGTATTATCCTCTGTGTACTCGCACTACTCCACAGTACCTGAACATGTCTCTCCTGTATCATCCTCTGTGTACTCGCACTACTGCACAGTACCTGAACATGTCTCTCCTGTATCATCCTCTGCTGTACTGGCACTACTCCACAGTACCTGAACATGTCTGTACTGTATCATCCTCTGCTGTACTGGCACTATTCCACAGTACCTGAACATGTCTCTCCTGTATCATCCTCTGTGTACTGGCACTACTCCAAAGTACCTGAACATGTCTCTCCTGTATTATCCTCTGTGTACTCGCACTACTCCACAGTACCTGAACATGCCTCTCCTGTATTATCCTCTGCTGTACTCGCACTACTCCACAGTACCTGAACATGCCTCTCCTGTGTCATCCTCTGCTGTACTCGCACTACTCCACAGTACCTGAACATGCCTCTCCTGTGTCATCCTCTGTGTACTCGCACTACTCCACAATACCTGAACATGTCTCTCCTGTATCATCCTCTGCTGTACTGGCACTACTCCACAGTACCGGAACATGTCTCTCCTGTATCATCCTCTGTGTACTGGCACTACTCCACAGTACCTGAACATGCGTCTCCTGTGTCATCCTCTGTGTACTGGCACTACTCCACAGTACCTGAACATGTCTCTCCTGTATCATCCTCTGTGTACTCGCACTACTCCACAGTACCTGAACATGTCTCTCCTGTATCATCCTCTGCTGTACTGGCACTACTCCACAGCACCTGAACATGCCTCTCCTGTATCATCTTCTGCTGTACTCGCACTACTCCACAGTACCTGAACATGCCTCTCCTGTGTCATCCTCTGCTGTACTCGCACTACTCCACAGTACCTGAACATGCCTCTCCTGTGTCATCCTCTGTGTACTCGCACTACTCCACACTACCTGAACATGTCTCTCCTGTATCATCCTCTGTGTACTGGCACTACTCCACAGTACCTGAACATGTCTCTCCTGTATCATCCTCTGTGTACTCACACTACTCCACAGTACCTGAACATGTCTCTCCTGTATCATCCTCTGTGTACTCGCACTACTCCACAGTACCTGAACATGTCTCTCCTGTATCATCCTCTGTGTACTCGCACTACTCCACAGTACCTGAACATGCCTCTCCTGTATCATCCTCTGTGTACTCGCACTACTCCACAGTACCTGAACATGCCTCTCCTGTATCATCCTCTGTGTACTCGCACTACTCCACAGTACCTGAACATGTCTCTCCTGTATCATCCTCTGTGTACTCACACTACTCCACAGTACCTGAACATGCCTCTCCTGTATCATCCTCTGTGTACTCGCACTACTCCACAGTACCTGAACATGCCTCTCCTGTATCATCCTCTGTGTACTGGCACTACTCCACAGTACCTGAACATGCCTCTCCTGTGTCATCCTCTGTGTACTGGCACTACTCCACAGTACCTGAACATGCCTCTCCTGTATCATCCTCTGTGTACTCGCACTACTCCACAGTACCTGAACATGCCTCTCCTGTATCATCCTCTGCTGTACTGGCACTACTCCACAGTACCTGAACATGTCTCTCCTGTATCATCCTCTGTGTACTGGCACTACTCCTCAGTACCTGAACATGTCTCTCCTGTATCATCCTCTGTGTACTGGCACTACTCCACAGTACCGGAACATGCCTCTCCTGTATCATCCTCTGTGTACTGGCACTACTCCACAGTACCTGAACATGCCTCTCCTGTATCATCCTCTGCTGTACTCGCACTACTCCACAGTACCTGAACATGCCTCTCCTGTATCATCCTCTGTGTACTGGCACTACTCCACAGTACCTGAACATGCCTCTCCTGTATCATCCTCTGTGTACTGGCACTACTCCACAGTACCTAAACATGCCTCTCCTGTATTATCCTCTGTGTACTCGCACTACTCCACAGTACCTGAACATGTCTCTCCTGTATCATCCTCTGTGTACTCGCACTACTGCACAGTACCTGAACATGTCTCTCCTGTATCATCCTCTGCTGTACTGGCACTACTCCACAGTACCTGAACATGTCTGTACTGTATCATCCTCTGCTGTACTGGCACTATTCCACAGTACCTGAACATGTCTCTCCTGTATCATCCTCTGTGTACTGGCACTACTCCACAGTACCTGAACATGTCTCTCCTGTATCATCCTCTGCTGTACTGGCACTACTCCACAGTACCTGAACATGTCTCTCCTGTATTATCCTCTGTGTACTCGCACTACTCCACAGTACCTGAACATGCCTCTCCTGTATTATCCTCTGCTGTACTCGCACTACTCCACAGTACCTGAACATGCCTCTCCTGTGTCATCCTCTGCTGTACTCGCACTACTCCACAGTACCTGAACATGCCTCTCCTGTGTCATCCTCTGTGTACTCGCACTACTCCACAATACCTGAACATGTCTCTCCTGTATCATCCTCTGCTGTACTGGCACTACTCCACAGTACCGGAACATGTCTCTCCTGTATCATCCTCTGTGTACTGGCACTACTCCACAGTACCTGAACATGCGTCTCCTGTGTCATCCTCTGTGTACTGGCACTACTCCACAGTACCGGAACATGCCTCTCCTGTATCATCCTCTGTGTACTGGCACTACTCCACAGTACCTGAACATGCCTCTCCTGTATCATCCTCTGCTGTACTCGCACTACTCCACAGTACCTGAACATGCCTCTCCTGTATCATCCTCTGTGTACTGGCACTACTCCACAGTACCTGAACATGCCTCTCCTGTATCATCCTCTGTGTACTGGCACTACTCCACAGTACCTAAACATGCCTCTCCTGTATTATCCTCTGTGTACTCGCACTACTCCACAGTACCTGAACATGTCTCTCCTGTATCATCCTCTGTGTACTCGCACTACTGCACAGTACCTGAACATGTCTCTCCTGTATCATCCTCTGCTGTACTGGCACTACTCCACAGTACCTGAACATGTCTGTACTGTATCATCCTCTGCTGTACTGGCACTATTCCACAGTACCTGAACATGTCTCTCCTGTATCATCCTCTGTGTACTGGCACTACTCCACAGTACCTGAACATGTCTCTCCTGTATCATCCTCTGCTGTACTGGCACTACTCCACAGTACCTGAACATGTCTCTCCTGTATTATCCTCTGTGTACTCGCACTACTCCACAGTACCTGAACATGCCTCTCCTGTATTATCCTCTGTTGTACTCGCACTACTCCACAGTACCTGAACATGCCTCTCCTGTGTCATCCTCTGCTGTACTCGCACTACTCCACAGTACCTGAACATGCCTCTCCTGTGTCATCCTCTGTGTACTCGCACTACTCCACAATACCTGAACATGTCTCTCCTGTATCATCCTCTGCTGTACTGGCACTACTCCACAGTACCGGAACATGTCTCTCCTGTATCATCCTCTGTGTACTGGCACTACTCCACAGTACCTGAACATGCGTCTCCTGTGTCATCCTCTGTGTACTGGCACTACTCCACAGTACCTGAACATGTCTCTCCTGTATCATCCTCTGTGTACTCGCACTACTCCACAGTACCTGAACATGTCTCTCCTGTATCATCCTCTGCTGTACTGGCACTACTCCACAGCACCTGAACATGCCTCTCCTGTATCATCTTCTGCTGTACTCGCACTACTCCACAGTACCTGAACATGCCTCTCCTGTGTCATCCTCTGCTGTACTCGCACTACTCCACAGTACCTGAACATGCCTCTCCTGTGTCATCCTCTGTGTACTCGCACTACTCCACAATACCTGAACATGTCTCTCCTGTATCATCCTCAATGTACTGGCACTACTCCACAGTACCTGAACATGTCTCTCCTGTATCATCCTCTGTGTACTCACACTACTCCACAGTACCTGAACATGTCTCTCCTGTATCATCCTCTGTGTACTCGCACTACTCCACAGTACCTGAACATGTCTCTCCTGTATCATCCTCTGTGTACTCGCACTACTCCACAGTACCTGAACATGCCTCTCCTGTATCATCCTCTGTGTACTCGCACTACTCCACAGTACCTGAACATGTCTCTCCTGTATCATCCTCTGTGTACTCACACTACTCCACAGTACCTGAACATGCCTCTCCTGTATCATCCTCTGTGTACTCGCACTACTCCACAGTACCTGAACATGCCTCTCCTGTATCATCCTCTGTGTACTGGCACTACTCCACAGTACCTGAACATGCCTCTCCTGTGTCATCCTCTGTGTACTGGCACTACTCCTCAGTACCTGAACATGCCTCTCCTGTATCATCCTCTGTGTACTCGCACTACTCCACAGTACCTGAACATGCCTCTCCTGTATCATCCTCTGCTGTACTGGCACTACTCCACAGTACCTGAACATGTCTCTCCTGTATCATCCTCTGTGTACTGGCACTACTCCTCAGTACCTGAACATGTCTCTCCTGTATCATCCTCTGTGTACTGGCACTACTCCACAGTACCGGAACATGCCTCTCCTGTATCATCCTCTGTGTACTGGCACTACTCCACAGTACCTGAACATGCCTCTCCTGTATCATCCTCTGCTGTACTCGCACTACTCCACAGTACCTGAACATGCCTCTCCTGTATCATCCTCTGTGTACTGGCACTACTCCACAGTACCTGAACATGCCTCTCCTGTATCATCCTCTGTGTACTGGCACTACTCCACAGTACCTAAACATGCCTCTCCTGTATTATCCTCTGTGTACTCGCACTACTCCACAGTACCTGAACATGTCTCTCCTGTATCATCCTCTGTGTACTCGCACTACTGCACAGTACCTGAACATGTCTCTCCTGTATCATCCTCTGCTGTACTGGCACTACTCCACAGTACCTGAACATGTCTGTACTGTATCATCCTCTGCTGTACTGGCACTATTCCACAGTACCTGAACATGTCTCTCCTGTATCATCCTCTGTGTACTGGCACTACTCCACAGTACCTGAACATGTCTCTCCTGTATCATCCTCTGCTGTACTGGCACTACTCCACAGTACCTGAACATGTCTCTCCTGTATTATCCTCTGTGTACTCGCACTACTCCACAGTACCTGAACATGCCTCTCCTGTATTATCCTCTGCTGTACTCGCACTACTCCACAGTACCTGAACATGCCTCTCCTGTGTCATCCTCTGCTGTACTCGCACTACTCCACAGTACCTGAACATGCCTCTCCTGTGTCATCCTCTGTGTACTCGCACTACTCCACAATACCTGAACATGTCTCTCCTGTATCATCCTCTGCTGTACTGGCACTACTCCACAGTACCGGAACATGTCTCTCCTGTATCATCCTCTGTGTACTGGCACTACTCCACAGTACCTGAACATGCGTCTCCTGTGTCATCCTCTGTGTACTGGCACTACTCCACAGTACCTGAACATGTCTCTCCTGTATCATCCTCTGTGTACTCGCACTACTCCACAGTACCTGAACATGTCTCTCCTGTATCATCCTCTGCTGTACTGGCACTACTCCACAGCACCTGAACATGCCTCTCCTGTATCATCTTCTGCTGTACTCGCACTACTCCACAGTACCTGAACATGCCTCTCCTGTGTCATCCTCTGCTGTACTCGCACTACTCCACAGTACCTGAACATGCCTCTCCTGTGTCATCCTCTGTGTACTCGCACTACTCCACAATACCTGAACATGTCTCTCCTGTATCATCCTCTGTGTACTGGCACTACTCCACAGTACCTGAACATGTCTCTCCTGTATCATCCTCTGTGTACTCACACTACTCCACAGTACCTGAACATGTCTCTCCTGTATCATCCTCTGTGTACTCGCACTACTCCACAGTACCTGAACATGTCTCTCCTGTATAATCCTCTGTGTACTCGCACTACTCCACAGTACCTGAACATGCCTCTCCTGTATCATCCTCTGTGTACTCGCACTACTCCACAGTACCTGAACATGTCTCTCCTGTATCATCCTCTGTGTACTCACACTACTCCACAGTACCTGAACATGCCTCTCCTGTATCATCCTCTGTGTTCTCGCACTACTCCACAGTACCTGAACATGCCTCTCCTGTATCATCCTCTGTGTACTGGCACTACTCCACAGTACCTGAACATGCCTCTCCTGTGTCATCCTCTGTGTACTGGCACTACTCCACAGTACCTGAACATGCCTCTCCTGTATCATCCTCTGTGTACTCGCACTACTCCACAGTACCTGAACATGCCTCTCCTGTATCATCCTCTGCTGTACTGGCACTACTCCACAGTACCTGAACATGTCTCTCCTGTATCATCCTCTGTGTACTGGCACTACTCCTCAGTACCTGAACATGTCTCTCCTGTATCATCCTCTGTGTACTGGCACTACTCCACAGTACCGGAACATGCCTCTCCTGTATCATCCTCTGTGTACTGGCACTACTCCACAGTACCTGAACATGCCTCTCCTGTATCATCCTCTGCTGTACTCGCACTACTCCACAGTACCTGAACATGCCTCTCCTGTATCATCCTCTGTGTACTGGCACTACTCCACAGTACCTGAACATGCCTCTCCTGTATCATCCTCTGTGTACTGGCACTACTCCACAGTACCTAAACATGCCTCTCCTGTATTATCCTCTGTGTACTCGCACTACTCCACAGTACCTGAACATGTCTCTCCTGTATCATCCTCTGTGTACTCGCACTACTGCACAGTACCTGAACATGTCTCTCCTGTATCATCCTCTGCTGTACTGGCACTACTCCACAGTACCTGAACATGTCTGTACTGTATCATCCTCTGCTGTACTGGCACTATTCCACAGTACCTGAACATGTCTCTCCTGTATCATCCTCTGTGTACTGGCACTACTCCACAGTACCTGAACATGTCTCTCCTGTATCATCCTCTGTGTACTGGCACTACTCCACAGTACCTGAACATGTCTCTCCTGTATTATCCTCTGTGTACTCGCACTACTCCACAGTACCTGAACATGCCTCTCCTGTATTATCCTCTGCTGTACTCGCACTACTCCACAGTACCTGAACATGCCTCTCCTGTGTCATCCTCTGCTGTACTCGCACTACTCCACAGTACCTGAACATGCCTCTCCTGTGTCATCCTCTGTGTACTCGCACTACTCCACAATACCTGAACATGTCTCTCCTGTATCATCCTCTGCTGTACTGGCACTACTCCACAGTACCGGAACATGTCTCTCCTGTATCATCCTCTGTGTACTGGCACTACTCCACAGTACCTGAACATGCGTCTCCTGTGTCATCCTCTGTGTACTGGCACTACTCCACAGTACCGGAACATGCCTCTCCTGTATCATCCTCTGTGTACTGGCACTACTCCACAGTACCTGAACATGCCTCTCCTGTATCATCCTCTGCTGTACTCGCACTACTCCACAGTACCTGAACATGCCTCTCCTGTATCATCCTCTGTGTACTGGCACTACTCCACAGTACCTGAACATGCCTCTCCTGTATCATCCTCTGTGTACTGGCACTACTCCACAGTACCTAAACATGCCTCTCCTGTATTATCCTCTGTGTACTCGCACTACTCCACAGTACCTGAACATGTCTCTCCTGTATCATCCTCTGTGTACTCGCACTACTGCACAGTACCTGAACATGTCTCTCCTGTATCATCCTCTGCTGTACTGGCACTACTCCACAGTACCTGAACATGTCTGTACTGTATCATCCTCTGCTGTACTGGCACTATTCCACAGTACCTGAACATGTCTCTCCTGTATCATCCTCTGTGTACTGGCACTACTCCACAGTACCTGAACATGTCTCTCCTGTATCATCCTCTGCTGTACTGGCACTACTCCACAGTACCTGAACATGTCTCTCCTGTATTATCCTCTGTGTACTCGCACTACTCCACAGTACCTGAACATGCCTCTCCTGTATTATCCTCTGCTGTACTCGCACTACTCCACAGTACCTGAACATGCCTCTCCTGTGTCATCCTCTGCTGTACTCGCACTACTCCACAGTACCTGAACATGCCTCTCCTGTGTCATCCTCTGTGTACTCGCACTACTCCACAATACCTGAACATGTCTCTCCTGTATCATCCTCTGCTGTACTGGCACTACTCCACAGTACCGGAACATGTCTCTCCTGTATCATCCTCTGTGTACTGGCACTACTCCACAGTACCTGAACATGCGTCTCCTGTGTCATCCTCTGTGTACTGGCACTACTCCACAGTACCTGAACATGTCTCTCCTGTATCATCCTCTGTGTACTCGCACTACTCCACAGTACCTGAACATGTCTCTCCTGTATCATCCTCTGCTGTACTGGCACTACTCCACAGCACCTGAACATGCCTCTCCTGTATCATCTTCTGCTGTACTCGCACTACTCCACAGTACCTGAACATGCCTCTCCTGTGTCATCCTCTGCTGTACTCGCACTACTCCACAGTACCTGAACATGCCTCTCCTGTGTCATCCTCTGTGTACTCGCACTACTCCACAATACCTGAACATGTCTCTCCTGTATCATCCTCTGTGTACTGGCACTACTCCACAGTACCTGAACATGTCTCTCCTGTATCATCCTCTGTGTACTCACACTACTCCACAGTACCTGAATATGTCTCTCCTGTATCATCCTCTGTGTACTCGCACTACTCCACAGTACCTGAACATGTCTCTCCTGTATCATCCTCTGTGTACTCGCACTACTCCACGGTACCTGAACATGCCTCTCCTGTATCATCCTCTGTGTACTCGCACTACTCCACAGTACCTGAAAATGTCTCTCCTGTATCATCCTCTGTGTACTCACACTACTCCACAGTACCTGAACATGCCTCTCCTGTATCATCCTCTGTGTACTTGCACTACTCCACAGTACCTGAACATGCCTCTCCTGTATCATCCTCTGTGTACTGGCACTACTCCACAGTACCTGAACATGGCTCTCCTGTGTCATCCTCTGTGTACTGGCACTACTCCACAGTACCTGAACATGCCTCTCCTGTATCATCCTCTGTGTACTCGCACTACTCCACAGTACCTGAACATGCCTCTCCTGTATCATCCTCTGCTGTACTGGCACTACTCCACAGTACCTGAACATGTCTCTCCTGTATCATCCTCTGTGTACTGGCACTACTCCTCAGTACCTGAACATGTCTCTCCTGTATCATCCTCTGTGTACTGGCACTACTCCACAGTACCGGAACATGCCTCTCCTGTATCATCCTCTGTGTACTGGCACTACTCCACAGTACCTGAACATGCCTCTCCTGTATCATCCTCTGCTGTACTCGCACTACTCCACAGTACCTGAACATTCCTCTCCTGTATCATCCTCTGTGTACTGGCACTACTCCACAGTACCTGAACATGCCTCTCCTGTATCATCCTCTGTGTACTGGCACTACTCCACAGTACCTAAACATGCCTCTCCTGTATTATCCTCTGTGTACTCGCACTACTCCACAGTACCTGAACATGTCTCTCCTGTATCATCCTCTGTGTACTCGCACTACTGCACAGTACCTGAACATGTCTCTCCTGTATCATCCTCTGCTGTACTGGCACTACTCCACAGTACCTGAACATGTCTGTACTGTATCATCCTCTGCTGTACTGGCACTATTCCACAGTACCTGAACATGTCTCTCCTGTATCATCCTCTGTGTACTGGCACTACTCCACAGTACCTGAACATGTCTCTCCTGTATCATCCTCTGCTGTACTGGCACTACTCCACAGTACCTGAACATGTCTCTCCTGTATTATCCTCTGTGTACTCGCACTACTCCACAGTACCTGAACATGCCTCTCCTGTATTATCCTCTGCTGTACTCGCACTACTCCACAGTACCTGAACATGCCTCTCCTGTGTCATCCTCTGCTGTACTCGCACTACTCCACAGTACCTGAACATGCCTCTCCTGTGTCATCCTCTGTGTACTCGCACTACTCCACAATACCTGAACATGTCTCTCCTGTATCATCCTCTGCTGTACTGGCACTACTCCACAGTACCGGAACATGTCTCTCCTGTATCATCCTCTGTCTACTGGCACTACTCCACAGTACCTGAACATGCGTCTCCTGTGTCATCCTCTGTGTACTGGCACTACTCCACAGTACCTGAACATGTCTCTCCTGTATCATCCTCTGTGTACTCGCACTACTCCACAGTACCTGAACATGTCTCTCCTGTATCATCCTCTGCTGTACTGGCACTACTCCACAGCACCTGAACATGCCTCTCCTGTATCATCTTCTGCTGTACTCGCACTACTCCACAGTACCTGAACATGCCTCTCCTGTGTCATCCTCTGCTGTACTCGCACTACTCCACAGTACCTGAACATGCCTCTCCTGTGTCATCCTCTGTGTACTCGCACTACTCCACAATACCTGAACATGTCTCTCCTGTATCATCCTCTGTGTACTGGCACTACTCCACAGTACCTGAACATGTCTCTCCTGTATCATCCTCTGTGTACTCACACTACTCCACAGTACCTGAACATGTCTCTCCTGTATCATCCTCTGTGTACTCGCACTACTCCACAGTACCTGAACATGTCTCTCCTGTATCATCCTCTGTGTACTCGCACTACTCCACAGTACCTGAACATGCCTCTCCTGTATCATCCTCTGTGTACTCGCACTACTCCACAGTACCTGAACATGCCTGTCCTGTATCATCCTCTGTGTACTCGCACTACTCCACAGTACCTGAACATGTCTCTCCTGTATCATCCTCTGTGTACTCACACTACTCCACAGTACCTGAACATGCCTCTCCTGTATCATCCTCTGTGTACTCGCACTACTCCACAGTACCTGAACATGCCTCTCCTGTATCATCCTCTGTGTACTGGCACTACTCCACAGTACCTGAACATGCCTCTCCTGTGTCATCCTCTGTGTACTGGCACTACTCCACAGTACCTGAACATGCCTCTCCTGTATCATCCTCTGTGTACTCGCACTACTCCACAGTACCTGAACATGCCTCTCCTGTATCATCCTCTGCTGTACTGGCACTACTCCACAGTACCTGAACATGTCTCTCCTGTATCATCCTCTGTGTACTGGCACTACTCCTCAGTACCTGAACATGTCTCTCCTGTATCATCCTCTGTGTACTGGCACTACTCCACAGTACCGGAACATGCCTCTCCTGTATCATCCTCTGTGTACTGGCACTACTCCACAGTACCTGAACATGCCTCTCCTGTATCATCCTCTGCTGTACTCGCACTACTCCACAGTACCTGAACATGCCTCTCCTGTATCATCCTCTGTGTACTGGCACTACTCCACAGTACCTGAACATGCCTCTCCTGTATCATCCTCTGCTGTACTGGCACTACTCCACAGTACCTGAACATGTCTCTCCTGTATCATCCTCTGTGTACTGGCACTACTCCTCAGTACCTGAACATGTCTCTCCTGTATCATCCTCTGTGTACTCTCACTACTCCACAGTACCTGAACATGTCTCTCCTGTATCATCCTCTGCTGTACTCGCACTACTCCACAGTACCTGAACATGTCTCTCCTGTATCAACCTCTGTGTACTGGCACTACTCCACAGTACCTGAACATGTCTCCCCTGTATCATCCTCTGTGTACTCGCACTACTCCACAGTACCTGAACATGTCTCTCCTGTATCATCCTCTGTGTACTGGCACTACTCCACAGTACCTGAACATGTCTCTCCTGTATCATCCTCAGCTGTACTGGCACTACTCCACAGTACCTGAACATGCCTCTCCTGTATCATCCTCTGTGTACTCGCACTACTCCACAGTACCTGAACATGCCTCTCCTGTATCATCCTCTGTGTACTGACACTACTCCACAGTACCTGAACATGTCTCTCCTGTATCATCCTCTACTGTACTGGCACTACTCCACTGTACCTGAACATGCCTCTCCTGTATCATCCTCTGCTGTACTCGCACTACTCCTCAGTACCTGAACATGCCTCTCCTGTATCATCCTCTGCTGTACTCGCACTACTCCTCAGTACCTGAACATGTCTCACCTGTATCATCCTCTGTGTACTCGCACTACTCCACAGTACCTGAACATGCCTCTCCTGTATCATCCTCTGTGTACTCGCACTACTCCACAGTACCTGAACATGCTTCTCCTGTATCATCCTCTGCTGTACTGGCACTACTCCACAGTACCTGAACATGTCTCTCCTGTATCATCCTCTGTGTACTGGCACTACTCCACAGTACCTGAACATGTCTCTCCTGTATCATCCTCTGCTGTACTGGCACTACTCCACAGTACCTGAACATGTCTCTCCTTTATCATCCTCTGTGTACTCGCACTACTCCACAGTACCTGAACATGTCTCTCCTGTATCATCCTCTGCTGTACTCACACTACTCCACAGTACCTGAACATGTATCTCCTGTATCATCCTCTGTGTACTGGCACTACTCCACAGTACCTGAACATGTCTCTCCTGTATCATCCTCTGCTGTACTCACACTACTCCACAGTACCTGAACATGCTTCTCCTGTATCATCCTCTGTGTACTGGCACTACTCCACAGTACCTGAACATGTCTCTCCTGTATCATCCTCTGCTGTACTGGCACTATTCCACAGTACCTGAACATGCCTCTCCTGTATCATCCTCTGTGTACTGGCACTACTCCACAGTACCTGAACATGCCTCTCCTGTATCATCCTCTGTGTACTGCCACTACTCCACAGTACCTGAACATGTCTCTCCTGTATCATCCTCTGTGTACTCACACTACTCCACAGTACCTGAACATGTCTCTCCTGTATCATCCTCTACTGTACTGGCACTACTGCACAGTACCTGTACATGTCTCTCCTGTATCATCCTCTGTGTACTCGCACTACTCCACAGTACCTGAACATGGCTCTCCTGTAACATCCTCTGCTGTACTGGCACTACTCCACAGTACCTGAACATGTCTCTCCTGTATCATCCTCTGTGTACTGGCACTACTCCACAGTACCTGAACATGCCTCTCCTGTAACATCCTCTGCTGTACTGGCACTACTCCACAGTACCTGAACATGTCTCTCCTGTATCATCCTCTGTGTACTCGCACTACTCCACAGTACCTGAACATGCCTCTCCTGTATCATCCTCTGTGTACTCGCACTACTCCACAGTACCTGAACATGCCTCTCCTGCATCATCCTCTGTGTACTCACACTACTCCACAGTACCTGAACATGCCTCTCCTGTATTATCCTCTGCTGTACTGGCACTACTCCACAGTACCTGAACATGTCTCTCCTGTATCATCCTCTGCTGTACTGGCACTACTCCTCAGTACCTGAACATGTCTCTCCTGTATCATCCTCTGTGTACTTGCACTACTCCACAGTACCGGAACATGCCTCTCCTGTATCATCCTCTGTGTACTGGCACTACTCCACAGTACCTGAACATGCCTCTCCTGTATCATCCTCTGTGTACTGGCACTACTCCACAGTACCTGAACATGTCTCTCCTGTATCATCCTCTGTGTACTGGCACTACTCCACAGTACCTGAACATGTCTCTCCTGTATCATCCTCTGTGTACTGACACTACTCCACAGTACCTGAACATGTCTCTCCTGTATCATCTTCTACTGTACTGGCACTACTCCACTGTACCTGAACATGTCTCTCCTGTATCATCCTCTGTGTACTCTCACTACTCCACAGTACCTGAACATGTCTCTCCTGTATCATCCTCTGCTGTACTGGCACTACTCCACAGTACCTGAACATGTCTCTCCTGTATCATCCTCTGTGTACTCTCACTACTCCACAGTACCTGAACATGCCTCTCCTGTATCATCCTCTGTGTACTGGCACTACTCCACAGTACCTGACATGTCTCTCCTGTATCATCCTCTGTGTACTCGCACTACTCCACAGTACCTGAACATGCCTCTCCTGTATCATCCTCTGCTGTACTGGCACTACTCCACAGTACCTGAACATGCCTCTCCTGTATCATCCTCTACTGTACTGGCACTACTCCACAGTACCTGAACATGCCTCTCCTGTATCATCCTCTGCTGTACTGGCACTACTCCACAGTACCTGAACATGTCTCTCCTATACCATCCTCTGTGTACTCGCACTACTCCACAGTACCTGAACATGTCTCTCCTGTATCATCCTCTGCTGTACTGGCACTACTCCACAGTACCTGAACATGTCTCTCCTGTATCATCTTCTGCTGTACTGGCACTACTCCACAGTACCTGAACATGCCTCTCCTGTGTCATCCTCTGCTGTACTGGCACTACTCCACAGTACCTGAACATGTCTCTCCTGTATCATCCTCTGTGTACTGACACTACTCCACAGTACCTGAACATGTCTCTCCTGTATCATCCTCTGTGTACTGGCACTACTCCACAGTACCTGAACATGCCTCTCCTGTATCATCCTCTGTGTACTGGCACTACTCCACAGTACCTGAACATGTCTCTCCTGTATCATCCTCTGTGTACTGGCACTACTCCACAGTACCTGAACATGCCTCTCCTGTATCATCCTCTGTGTACTAGCACTACTCCACAGTACCTGAACATGTCTCTACTGTATCATCCTCTGTGTACTGGCACTACTCCACAGTACCTGAACATACCTCTCCTGTATCATCCTCTGTGTACTAGCACTACTCCACAGTACCTGAACATGCCTCTCCTGTATCATCCTCTACTGTACTGGCACTACTCCACAGTACCTGAACATGTCTCTCCTGTATCATCCTCTGTGTACTCGCACTACTCCACAGTACCTGAACATGCCTCTCCTGTATCATCCTCTGTGTACTGACACTACTCCACAGTACCTGAACATGCCTCTCCTGTATCATCCTCTGCTGTACTGGCACTACTCCACAGTACCTGAACATGTCTCTCCTGTGTCATCCTCTGTGTACTCGCACTACTCCACAGTACCTGAACATGCCTCTCCTGTATCATCCTCTGTGTACTGGCACTACTCCACAGTACCTGAACATGCCTCTCCTGTATCATCCTCTGTATACTGGCACTACTCCACAGTACCTGAACATGCCTCTCCTGTAACATCCTCTGTGTACTGGCACTACTCCACAGTACCTGAACATGCCTCTCCTGTAACATCCTCTGTGTACTGGCACTACTCCACAGTACCTGAACATGTCTCTCCTGTAACATCCTCTGCTGTACTGGCACTACTCCACAGTACCTGAACATGCCTCTCCTGTATCATCCTCTGTGTACTGGCACTACTCCACAGTACCTGAACATGCCTCTCCTGTATCATCCTCTGTGTACTGGCACTACTCCACAGTACCTGAACATGTCTCTCCTGTATCATCCTCTGCTGTGCGGGCACTACTCCACAGTACCTGAACATGTCTCTCCTGTATCATCCTCTGTGTACTGGCACTACTCCACAGTACCTGAACATGCCTCTCCTGTATCATCCTCTGTGTACTAGCACTACTCCACAGTACCTGAACATGCCTCTCCTGTATCATCCTCTGTGTACTGGCACTACTCCACAGTACCTGAACATGTCTCTCCTGTATCATCCTCTGCTGTACTCGCACTACTCCACAGTACCTGAACATGCCTCTCCTGTATCATCCTCTGCTGTACTCGCACTACTCCACAGTACCTGAACATGTCTCTCCTGTATCATCCTCTGCTGTACTCGCACTACTCCACAGTACCTGAACATGCCTCTCCTGTAACATCCTCTGTGTACTGGCACTACTCCACAGTACCTGAACATGTCTCTCCTGTATCATCCTCTGCTGTACTCGCACTACTCCACAGTACCTGAACATGCCTCTCCTGTATCATCCTCTGTATACTGGCACTACTCCACAGTACCTGAACATGCCTCTCCTGTATCATCCTCTGTGTAATGGCACTACTCCACAGTACCTGAACATGCCTCTCCTGTAACATCCTCTGCTGTACTGGCACTACTCCACAGTACCTGAACATGTCTCTCCTGTATCATCCTCTGCTGTACTCGCACTACTCCACAGTACCTGAACATGCCTCTCCTGTATCATCCTCTGTATACTGGCACTACTCCACAGTACCTGAACATGCCTCTCCTGTAACATCCTCTGTGTACTGGCACTACTCCACAGTACCTGAACATGTCTCTCCTGTATCATCCTCTGCTGTACTCGCACTACTCCACAGTACCTGAACATGTCTCTCCTGTATCATCCTCTGCTGTACTCGCACTACTCCACAGTACCTGAACATGCCTCTCCTGTATCATCCTCTGTGTACTGGCACTACTCCACAGTACCTGAACATGCCTCTCCTGTATCATCCTCTGTGTACTGGCACTACTCCACAGTACCTGAACATGCCTCTCCTGTATCATCCTCTGTGTACTGGCACTACTCCACAGTACCTGAACATGCCTCTCCTGTATCATCCTCTGTGTACTGGCACTACTCCACAGTACCTGAACATGCCTCTCCTGTATTATCCTCTGTGTACTGGCACTACTCCACAGTACCTGAACATGCCTCTCCTGTATTATCCTCTGTGTACTCGCACTACTCCACAGTACCTGAACATGCCTCTCCTGTATCATCCTCTACTGTACTGGCACTACTCCACAGTACCTGAACATGCCTCTCCTGTGTCATCCTCTGCTGTACTGGCACTACTCCACAGTACCTGAACATGCCTCTCCTGTATCATCCTCTACTGTACTGGCACTACTCCACAGTACCTGAACATGCCTCTCCTGTGTCATCCTCTGCTGTACTGGCACTACTCCACAGTACCTGAACATGCCTCTCCTGTACCATCCTCTGTGTACTCGCACTACTCCACAGTACCTGAATATGCCTCTCCTGTATCATCCTCTGTGTACTGGCACTACTCCACAGTACCTGGACATGTCTCTCCTGTATCATCCTCTGTGTACTCGCACTACTCCACAGTACCTGAACATGTCTCTCCTGTATCATCCTCTACTGTACTGGCACTACTCCACAGTACCTGAACATGTCTCTCCTGTATCATCCTCTACTGTACTGGCACTACTCCACAGTACCTGAACATGTCTCTCCTGTACCATCCTCTGTGTACTCGCACTACTCCACAGTACCTGAACATGTCTCTCCTGTATCATCCTCTGTGTACTGGCACTACTCCACAGTACCTGAACATGTCTCCCCTGTATCATCCTCTGTGTACTGGCACTACTCCACAGTACCTGAACATGCCTCTCCTGTGTCATCCTCTGCTGTGCGGGCACTACTCCACAGTACCTGAACATGTCTCTCCTGTATCATCCTCTGCTGTGCGGGCACTACTCCACAGTACCTGAACATGTCTCTCCTGTATCATCCTCTGTGTACTGGCACTACTCCACAGTACCTGAACATGCCTCTCCTGTATCATCCTCTACTGTACTGGCACTACTCCACAGTACCTGAACATGTCTCTCCTGTATCATCCTCTGCTGTACTCACACTACTCCACAGTACCTGAACATGCCTCTCCTGTATCATCCTCTGTGTACTGGCACAACTCCACAGTACCTGAACATGTCTCCCCTGTATCATCCTCTGTGTACTGGCACTACTCCACAGTACCTGAACATGTCTCTCCTGTATCATCCTCTGCTGTGCGGGCACTACTCCACAGTACCTGAACATGTCTCTCCTGTATCATCCTCTGCTGTGCGGGCACTACTCCACAGTACCTGAACATGCCTCTCCTGTGTCATCCTCTGTGTACTGGCACTACTCCACAGTACCTGAACATGCCTCTCCTGTATCATCCTCTACTGTACTGGCACTACTCCACAGTACCTGAACATGCCTCTCCTGTATCATCCTCTACTGTACTGGCACAACTCCACAGTACCTGAACATGCCTCTCCTGTATCATCCTCTTCTGTGCGGGCACTACTCCACAGTACCTGAACATGCCTCTCCTGTATCATCCTCTGTGTACTGGCACTACTGCACAGTACCTGAACATGCCTCTCCTGTATCATCCTCTACTGTACTGGCACTACTCCACAGTACCTGAACATGTCTCCCCTGTATCATCCTCTGTGTACTGGCACTACTCCACAGTACCTGAACATGTCTCCCCTGTATCATCCTCTGTGTACTGGCACTACTCCACAGTACCTGAACATGTCTCTCCTGTATCATCCTCTGCTGTGCGGGCACTACTCCACAGTACCTGAACATGCCTCTCCTGTATCATCCTCTGTGTACTGGCACTACTCCACAGTACCTGAACATGCCTCTCCTGTATCATCCTCTGCTGTACTGGCACTACTCCACAGTACCTGAACATGCCTCTCCTGTATCATCCTCTGTGTACTGGCACTACTCCACAGTACCTGAACATGCCTCTCCTGTATCATCCTCTGCTGTACTGGCACTACTCCACAGTACCTGAACATGCCTCTCCTGTATCATCCTCTGTGTACTCGCACTACTCCACAGTACCTGAACATGTCTCTCCTGTATCATCCTCTACTGTACTGGCACTACTCCACAGTACCTGAACATGTCTCTCCTGTATCATCCTCTGCTGTGCGGGCACTACTCCACAGTACCTGAACATGCCTCTCCTGTATCATTCTCTGTGTACTGGCACTACTCCACAGTACCTGAACATGCCTCTCCTGTATCATCCTCTGTGTACTGGCACTACTCCACAGTACCTGAACATGTCTCTCCTGTATCATCCTCTGTGTACTGGCACTACTCCACTGTACCTGAACATGTCTCTCCTGTATCATCCTCTGTGTACTGGCACTACTCCTCAGTACCTGAACATGCCTCTCCTGTATCATCCTCTGTGTACTGGCACTACTCCACAGTACCTGAACATGCCTCTCCTGTATAATCCTCTGTGTACTGGCACTACTCCACAGTACCTGAACATGCCTCTCCTGTATCATCCTCTGTGTACTGGCACTACTCCACAGTACCTGAACATGTCTCTCCTGTATCATCCTCTGCTGTACTCTCACTACTCCACAGTACCTGAACATGTCTCTCCTGTATCTTCCTCTGTGTACTGGCACTACTCCACAGTACCTGAACATGTCTCTCCTGTATCATCCTCTGCTGTACTGGCACTACTCCACAGTACCTGAACATGCCTCTCCTGTATCATCCTCTGTGTACTGGCACTACTCCACAGTACCTGAACATGTCTGTACTGTATCATCCTCTGTGTACTGGCACTACTCCACAGTACCTGAACATGCCTCTCCTGTATCATCCTCAGCTGTACTGGCACTACTCCACAGTACCTGAACATGCCTCTCCTGTATCATCCTCTGCTGTACTGGCACTACTCCACAGTACCTGAACATGTCTCTCCTGTATCATCCTCTGTGTACTCACACTACTCCACAGTACCTGAACATGTCTGTACTGTATCATCCTCTGTGTACTGGCACTACTCCACAGTACCTGAACATGCCTCTCCTGTATCATCCTCTGTGTACTCGCCAACCATCTATAACTTAAGCTACAGCACCTTTGTCATCTCCGTTAGACACCCACTGCCCCCAGTATTTGAACATACAGCTGTTGTGTCATCCTCTGTGTTACCCCCTCCAGCCCTCTTCACCTAAACCTACATGTCCTGTGTCCTCCTGTGCATCACACTTACTGTTCATCCTCACCTGAAAGTCCATCTCTTGTGTCATTGCTATCTCTCACATGATCCCCTGCAGTGGAAGATATGGCTCCTCTGTTATTCTCTGCGTTAATTTCTCCACCTATCTGTACCTGACAGCGCGGCTCCTCTGTGTTACCTTCATGACCCAGTGCATCTGAATGTACAAGTCCTGTGTCCTCCTCTGCGTTACACTCACTGCCCCCCTCTTCAACCAACATGCTGACACTTCATCTGTGCTATTCTAATGCGCTTCACACCTCTATTTACACTAATGTGATCATGTTACATGCCAGTGCTTGCGGCTCTCATGTTACAGAAGCTGCAGCCTGGTCTCTAAGGTTTCACACACACAGAACCATGCCACCACAATGCCACATGTCCCTGTACAATATCACACAGTCCCTGCATGCATGTCATGCCTGTGTCCCAGGTGTATGACTTGTGTACTTACGGGTTCTGGCTCTGGCTTCTGTGTGAGAGGCGATGAAAAGCAAACAAAATCCCAGTAACAAGCATGCTTCCCTGGCTTCAGGACACATGATTCCAGTCCCAAGGAGAACAGAGCTGGCTGGACTCAGGAGCACTATCCCAGGGATATAAAGGCACGGGAGTGAGAGACTGAATTGTCAGCATGACACAACTACGTCAAGGTCTCCAGTCCAGCTCCAGCTTCCCAATGAGACAGCACCATAACAGACGATCACCCAAGGCGCCTCCTGTAGGGGAACACTAGAATTCTGTCCAGGGATTAACCCCTCCAGAGCCAGGAAGACACAGATGTACTAAGAAAAACATGAGGTAATTTTTGAGAAGACCAACTGCACTATAGGAAACAAGTAGAAAATTGCACTTGATTTTAATGGGGATGTTAACCAATTGTATGCTTCGCAATGCCTTGGAGATATCTCTAGAATTGAAGGGGTTAAATTCCCCATTTAAATCAATGAGCTTGGGGGTTGATTTTCGTTTTGTGCCCTATAATATGGTTAGTCCGTCCCACAATTACCCCAACTTATTCGTACTCTCTTAATTAACCCTCTGAGTTGCCAGTGGGGTTCGTACTGCATTTCTCTGCACTCAAAGGGTTAAAGGGCTGATGCTGAAAATTGAAATTAAAATTTTTCTTATATGAAGGAATGTGTAATAAAACCTATACAGATGCATGTGTAAAATGTCCCATACCTGATGCCACTCACAGGGATTGATGGGCAAACTGGTGTAATTCTGATGCACATTAATTACATGCCAAATGCAGTACAGGCAGTGGAACAAGACTAGGTGGTCATGCAGTGTATGTGTGGGTCTGTGACTACCAGTGGAACAAGGCTGGGGTGTCAGACAGTGTACGTGTGGGTCTGTGACTACCAGTGGAACAAGGCTGGGATGTCAGACAGTGTATGTGTGGGTCTGTGACTACCAGTGGAACAAGACTGGGGTGTCAGACAGTGTACGTGTGGTTCTGTGACTACCAGTGGAACAAGGCTGGGGTGTCAGACAGTGTATGTGTGGGTCTGTGACTACCAGTAGAACAAGACTGGGGGATCATACAGTGTATGTGTGGGTCTGTGACTACCAGTGGAACAAGGCTGGGGTGTCAGACAGTGTATGTGTGGGTCTGTGACTACCAGTGGAACAAGGTTGGGGTGTCAGACAGTGTATGTGTGGGTCTGTGACTACCAGTGGAACAAGACTGGGGTGTCAGACAGTGTATGTGTGGGTCTGTGACTACCAGTGGAACAAGACTAGGGGGTCATACAGTGTATGTGTGGGTCTGTGACTACCAGTAGAACAAGACTGGGGGATCATACAGTGTATGTGTGGGTCTGTGACTACCAGTGGAACAAGGCTGGGGTGTCAGGCAGTGTATGTGTGGGTCTGTGACTACCAGTGGAACAAGACTAGGGGGTCATACAGTGTATGTGTGGGTCTGTGACTACCAGTAGAACAAGACTGGGGGATCATACAGTGTATGTGTGGGTCTGTGACTACCAGTGGAACAAGGCTGGGGTGTCAGACAGTGTATGTGTGGGTCTGTGACTACCAGTGGAACAAGGTTGGGGTGTCAGACAGTGTATGTGTGGGTCTGTGACTACCAGTGGAACAAGACTGGGGTGTCAGACAGTGTATGTGTGGGTCTGTGACTACCAGTGGAACAAGACTGGGGTGTCAGACAGTGTATGTGTGGGTCTGTGACTACCAGTGGAACAAGGTTGGGGTGTCAGACAGTGTATGTGTGGGTCTGTGACTACCAGTGGAACAAGACTAGGGGGGCATACAGTGTATGTGTGGGTCTGTGACTACCAGTAGAACAAGGCTGGGGTGTCAGACAGTGTATGTGTGGGTCTGTGACTACCAGTGGAACAAGACTGGGGTGTCAGACAGTGTACGTGTGGTTCTGTGACTACCAGTGGAACAAGACTGGGGTGTCAGTCAGTGTATGTGTGGGTCTGTGACTAGCAGTGGAACAAGGCTGGGGTGACATACAGTGTATGTGTGGGTCTGTAACTACCAGTGCAACAAGGCTGGGGTGTCAGACAGTATATGTGTGGGTTTGTGACTACCAGTAGAACAAGGCTGGGGTGTCAGACAGTGTACGTGTGGGTCTGTGACTACCAGTGGATCAAGGCTGGGGTGTCAGACAGTGTACGTGTGGGTCTGTGACCACCAGTGGAACAAGACTGGGGTGTCAGACAGTGTACGTGTGGTTCTGTGACTGCCAGTGGAACAAGACTGGGGTGTCAGACAGTGTATGTGTGGGTCTGTGACTACCAGTGGAAAAAGGGTGGGGTGTCAGACAGTGTATGTGTGGGTCCGTGACTACCAGTGGAATAAGACTGGGGTGACATACAGTGTATGTGTGGTTCTGTGACTACCAGTGGAACAAGACTGGGGTGTCAGACAGTGTATATGTGGGTCTGTGACTACCAGTGGAAGAAAGCTAGGGTGTCAGACAGTGTATGTGTGGGTCTGTGACTACCAGTGGAACAAGGCTGGGGTGTCAGACAGTGTATGTGTGGGTCTGTGACTACCAGAAGAACAAGACTGGGGTGTCAGACAGTGTATGTGTGGTTCTGTGATTACCAGTGGAACAAGACTGGCGTGTCAGACAGTGTATATGTGGGTCTGTGACTACCAGTGGAACAAGGCTGGGGTGTCAGACAGTGTATGAGTGGTTCTGTGATTACCAGTGGAACAAGGCTGGGGTGTCAGACAGTGTATGTGTGGGTCTATATCTACCAGTGGAACAAGGCTGGGGTGTCAGACAGTGTATGTGTGGGTCTGTGACTACCAGTGGAACAAGGCTGGGGTGTAAGACAGTGTATGTGTGGGTCTGTGACTACCAGTGGAACAAGGCTGGGGTGTCAGACAGTGTATCTGTGGGTCTGTGACTACCAGTGGGAGAAGACTGGGGTGTCAGACAGTGTATGTGTGGGTCTGTGACTACCAGTGGAACAAGGCTGGGGTGTCAGACAGAGCTGAGGTGTCAGACAGTGTATGTGTGGGGTCTGTGACTACCAGTGGAACAAGGCTGAGGTGTCAGACAGTGTATGGGTGGGTCTGTGACTACCAGTGGAACAAGGCTGGGGTGTCAGGCAGTGAATGTGTGGTTCTGTGACTACCAGTGGAACAAGACTGGGGTGTCAGACAGTGTATGTGTGGTTCTGTGACTACCAGTGGAACAAGGCTGTGGTGTCATACAGTGTATGTGTGGGTCTGTGACTACCAGTGGAACAAGGCTGTGGTGTCATACAGTGTATGTGTGGGTCTGTGACTACCAGTGGAACAAGGCTGGGGTGTCAGACAGTGTATGTGTGGGTCTGTGACTACCAGTGGAACAAGGCTGAGGTGTCAGACAGTGTATGTGTGGGTCTGTGGCTACCAGTGGAACAAGGCTGTGGTGTCATACAGTGTATGTGTGGGTCTGTGACTACCAGTGGAACAAGACTGGGGTGTCAGACAGTGTATGTGTGGGTCTGTGACTACCAGTGGAACAAGACTGGGGTGTCAGACAGTGTATATGTGGTTCTGTGACTACCAGTGCAACAAGGCTGGAGTGTCATACAGTGTATGTGTGGGTCTGTGACTACCAGTGGAACAAGACTGGTGTGTCAGACAGTGTATATGTGGTTCTGTGACTACCAGTGGAACAAGGCTGGGGTATCAGACAGTGTATGTGTGGGTCTGTGACTACCAGTGGAACAAGGCTGAGGTGTCAGACAGTGTATGTGTGGGTCTGTGACTACCAGTGGAACAAGGCTGGGGTGTCAGACAGTGTACATGTGGTTCTGTGACTACCAGTGGAAAAAGGCTGGGGTGTCAGACAGTGTATGTGTGGGTCTGTGACTACCAGTGGAACAAGGCTGAGGTGTCAGACAGTGTATGTGTGGGTCTGTGACTACCAGTGGAACAAGGTTGGGGTGTCAGACAGTGTATGTGTGGGTCTGTGACTACCAGTGGAACAAGGCTGGGGTGTCAGACAGTGTATGTGTGGGTCTGTGACTACCAGTGGAACAAGGTTGGGGTGTCAGACAGTATATGTGTGGGTCTGTGATTACCAGTGGAACAAGGCTGGGGTATCAGACAGTGTATGTGTGGGTCTGTGACTACCAGTGGAACAAGGCTGGGGTGTCAGACAGTGTATGTGCGGGTCTGTGACTACCAGTGGAACAAGGCTGGTGTGTCAGACAGTGTATGTGTGTTTCTGTGACTACCAGTGGAACAAGGCTGGGGTGTCAGACAGTGTATGTGTGGGTCTGTGACTACCAGTGGAACAAGGATGTGGTGTTAGACAGTGTATGTGTGGGTCTGTGACTACCAGTGGAACAAGGCTGGGGTGTCAGACAGTGTATGTGTGGTCTGTGACTACCAGTGGAACAAGGATGTGGTGTTAGACAGTGTATGTGCGGGTCTGTGACTACCAGTGGAACAAGGCTGGTGTGTCAGACAGTGTATATGTGTTTCTGTGACTACCAGTGGAACAAGGCTGGGGTGTCAGACAGTGTATGTGTGGGTCTGTGACTACCAGTGGAACAAGGCTGGGGTGTCAGACAGTGTATGTGTGGGGTCTGTGACTACCAGTGGAACAAGGCTGGGGTGTCAGACAGTGTATGTGTGGGTCTGTGACTAGCAGTGGAACAAGGCTGAGGTGTCAGACAGTGTATGTGTGGGTCTGTGACTAGCAGTGGAACAAGGCTGAGGTGTCAGACAGTGTATGTGTGTTTCTGTGACTACCAGTAAATAGTGGAACAGGACTGGCTAGTCAGGGAGTGTATTTGTGGCTACCAGTGGAACAAGGCTGAGGAAGCAGTGATTGTGGGGTTCCGTGTCTACCAGCAGGACACCTTGAATAAGGTGGGGAAGAAGACATTGTATGTGTAAGCCTGTGACTTCCAGTGGGTAATGGAACAAACCTGAGATGTCAGTCAGTGTACGTGTGATCTGTGACTACCAGTGGGTAGTGAAACTAAGTGGGGAATCAGGCAATGAATGTGTGCCAGGTGAGTGACCAACACGTCTCTCACATACATGGTGTGCTGAATTATATATTTTACAGACTCAATCACACCTAACACCTTGTCTGGTATTTCATGACCTTCCGGGCTGAATTGGAGAACCTTAAAGGTACAAAATCACATAAAAACAATGCTGATGGTTATGAAAGATTTCAAATCACCTACATGCTATACTAGCCACACTATGCTTTAAGAAAATTAATTGTTGTTGTTTAGATGTATAGATTACACTAATTAAATCATCCCATGTGGGAATGTCCTGTCTTTCTCTGTAGAATTTCAATTATTTTCTCTTTTATGTGTATATTTCCCAAGACCTCTGATATTTTAATAGTATTTAACACATTGTGTGCCTTCTGGCACACACAGGTTTAAATTATGCTGGGGGAAGGCATTTACCATTGCACATCTTACTTCCTCGGCAGGAAGTTCTACTGTGTAAAACAGTGCAGGAAGTGAGGCGCGCAGAGGAAAATTGTTTCCCCTCAACCTGAAAAACAACATCTTATGGGCACTTCAATAAATAAACGTGGTGCAATTGTACAGCAAATAGGGGAGAGACGAATATCTCCTAAGATTTAAATTTGCTTTTTAAATTCTTGAATACTAGTGAGTAGCATACAAGGATTAAAAATCCCCATTTCATCAGTGTGGATTTTCAGGAATGTTTCTCTATGAATGAAACAAATTATTGGTGAGACAGATACAGTTGCTGTACAGCTGTACTGTGAAGACATTGTTATAATGTATAAATTACTGACATACTCCACCAGGCTGTAAGACGTGGGATAGCAATGGGACTCGTTTATCTAAAACCCTTTGAGTGACAGATGGAATCCTAATCTTTCAAACAGCCAAAGTCTCACATTGGTGTGAAGTTACTACATCCCCTGTGTGTTTACACATTGCAGCCAAGTAAAGTGGTTTTTCCCTGCATTTTCTCCCTTTGCGTATTATTCATGTATAGTACTCATAAGATACTAGCAATACTGGCATAGCCATGCTTGTGCGGTTAATAAAACAATGACTGCTTTAAAGGGATAGTAATACTTTGTTTTATCTTTGTTATATTTTGTAGGCATTGAAAAAAAATGAAGAACGATGTAAGTCTTATCTATCAAACCTTTATGGTTTGAGAAATATTCACAAGCAAAGTTCCCGTCCCGCCCCTTTTACCTAGTGTAAGCCATCTCTTCTCAGATGTGGAATGCAGTCCATAGACCAGACAGATAACAGATGGGGACAATCTTCTTCCTATGAGAACAATGAAAGCCCTGCCCCCCTTGGCAAGTTTTTCAGGTTTTTCCCTTTTCCCTTAATTGAAGATTGTCCCTCTCTGCAGTCTAACTGGGCACCTCCCTTCTGCTCTGGCTGAACAGTGTTACATCAGTAAAAGGGGCGGGAGGGGGATACTTTGTCATTGAATTACTCTTGTACTACAACTCTGACAGAATTGAAATAACACTCTCCAAAGTCCAAATACTATGATGATTAATTAGAGCTCTTTTTATTATGAAACATTATTATCCCTTTAATGACTAGCTTGTTACATTTTCGGCGCTTAGCCTTTCAGCTCCAAAAGGTGTGCAATGCATTGTGTTACACAACTCTCCATCAGTGCACGTGTGCATGTGTGTGTGCACGTATGTGTGCACTCATGTGCGTGAGATCGTCTGTGCGTGAGCGTGTTTGAGCAACAGCGTGTGTGAGCTTGTGTTTTGTGTATATTGTGTATAGCTTATTGCCTAACAGCATTGTGCGTATAGCATTTTGCCTACAGAGTTTTCCTTACTGAGTATAGTGTTCTTCCTATTGCGTATAGCGTCTTGCATTTGGAATATTGTGTATAGTGTTTGGCATGTAGCATCCTGTTTATAGCGTTTGGCGTTTTGCCTGTAGAATTTGGTGTATTTTGTATAGCATATTGTGTATATCATTTGATGTACTGCATTTGGTAAAATGTTCAGTGTATAGTGTATTGCCTTTGTCATATAGTGTTTGGTATTTTGAGTATAGCCTTTGGTGTATTGTGTTTGGCATATAGCGTATTGCACACTGTGTATTGAGCTTTGAGTATAGCATATAGTGTACAGCATACTGCGTTTGGCATCTGGCGTATTGAGATTTGTGTTTGGATTACATCATATAGCATTTGGCATGCAGCTTATCACCTTTGAACTTGGCGTATAGTGCTTGGTGTATTGCATATAGCGTCTGCCATATAGTGTTCGGCGTATAGCATTTGGTGTATTACATAGACCGTGTAGCATATGGCGTTTGTTGCATTGTGTATAGCCTTACAGCGTCTTGTGCAGGTGCATTATGTTTGGAGCACAGAGCATATAGCGTTTGGTGTATTGTGAACAGTGTTTGGTGTGCAGAGTATTGCGTTTGGCGTACTGTTTATTGTGTTTGGCGTACGTTGCATAGCTTTTAACATATAGCGTTTGGAGAATTGCATATGGCATACAGTGCTTCGCGTGTTGCATATGACGTATCTTAGTGCTTCGGCTCCATAGAATAACACAGGAACTGGAGCGGTGATATCACTGCAGACAAAGAAGGAAGTAAACAGGAAGCACTCTTAGTGCATTAACAACGAAAACGGATCACCACAGCTTCACCATCACCATCAGAACTCTACTCACAAAGGCCAGGGGAGTACCTAGAGCATTTGGCACCCGGGGCAGATCCTATGGGGCTGACTGGTACCTGGCAGCATCTGACTCTGGGTGCGGTACTGCAGTGAGGTATTTAGATGCCGTGCCGCCACATCAGACACACACGCACAACCAATGAGAGAGCACTCCTTTCTCATTGGCTGTAGTGCAACCGTGACATGCCTACTGTCTAGGAGAGTACTGGACGGAAGGGCACATCTAATGCCATCAGTACCTACATTAGCACATTCGGACAATCGGGCTACGCTACACACTGAGACTGAATGGCACCCAGGGCGGACCGCACACCACTGACAAAGGCAGTGGCTGAAACAGTACAAACATGTGGATCAGTAGTCAAAGCAGTGGGGAAAGAATTACACCCGGTCCCCTCAGGTCGGGCTTTTAACCCCATCCCGACAATGGATGTACATGTACATCCAGCAGAATCTGTTACTTAGTGACAGCGGACTTACATGTACGTCCAGGAAGTCGCTGAAGGTAATGGGGGAAAGATGTTCGGCGGGCGTTAAGTGCCGCCCGCGTTCGCACGCAGCCAGTCACTAAGGTGTTAATTATATCTCACCAAAGCAGCATAGGCAGTGCCGCTCCTATTATCCATGTAATTGAAGAAGATATGCAGAGAAACAAGAAAAACAAAGATGGGGGGGGCACCAATAGTGACTTAACTGATATCAATAAACCAGCTAATTAGTATGTAAAATTCACATTCATATTTGATTATTGTTGAGAGACAGGCATTTACCGTTAAATCTCAGGTATAATACGCACCTGTCTATAATACGCAGGTGTATATTATGCCCAAGATTTAGGGGAAAACAAGCGTGCCGATGTATAATACGCACCCTTGTTTTTCCCCTTACTTAAAAAAAAAAAATTGCTGCCAGCTACCTTCTCTACCTCCCCCCGCAGCGCTATCCAATGTCAATAGAATCCTTACTTTATTTTGCTGACCTTGAATACCGCACTCTGTCTGGTTTAAGATCTGGTCCCATCTTCCCATGCGGGCGGCAGGCTTGCATTTGCTGCCCCGCTTCCTTCAATGGACCTTCAGGACCTTCTGCCTCCAGCCAATGGGGAGATGGGACCAGAGCTTAAACCAGACAGAGTGCGGTATTCAAGGGCAGCAAAATAAAGTAAGGATTCTATTGACATCGGATTGCGCTGCGGGGGGAGGGAGGGAAGGTAGCTGGCAGCAATATATTTTTTTTTAATTCAGCCAATAATACGCACCCCCACTTCACATAAGGTGAAGAGGGGTAAAATTGTGCGTATTATACCCGAGATTTTACGGTACCTCCAATCAACATGCAGGGGTACCTTACCCATCCCTGCTTGGGTATCTTATTCCTGGCAGCAATCTGGGGATCATCTGGCCTGTACAAAGTATGTCCAGGGGATTATTATTGTGTACCACAACTTGATGTAGTATAAAATGAAATGAAAGCCATTTCAATGTTGTATACGCATTTCGCAGCTATACTTGCCATTTTAGCAAATGAGAATTAAATTAGCCTATAGAACAAATCAAACAGACCACATCTGCACTTTATCATCTCTTTATCACACATCAGTGCATAGCCCCCAATGTGCCTTACAGATCTCTTGTCATGTATCTCTGTCTCATAAATAGTAGCTTTTAGCCCCAAAGCAATGTGTTGCGTACCCCTCTGGCACTAAAAGGGTTAGTATTTTTCCCTGTTTTATATACTGCACCACGTATACTTTGTAGAACTTTTTATGCCAATATTCTAAAATGATCACAAAGTCATTTTATGAAAATTCATGTGGGACGTTAGGATTTTCTGGCAATGGTAAGGTAAGTTTGGGGTATTTACCAGGAAGAATTAGTTTTCGTTTAAAGGGATAGTAATGTTTCACAATAAAAGCAGCTCTAATTAATCTTCATAGTATTTGGGCCATGGAGAGTGTTATTTCAATACTGTCAGAGTTGTAGTACAACAGTAATTGAATTATAAAGTAACCCCCTCCCGCTCCTTTTACTGATGTAACACTGCTCACCTCAGAGCAGCAATACTGTCCGGATGGATCACAGAGAGGGACAATCTTCAGTGATCATAAGGGAAAACCTGAAAAACCTGTCAAGGGGGGGGCAGGGTTTTCATTGTTCTGACAGTAAGAAGATTGTCCCTTGCTGTGATCTGTCCGGTCAAGAGACCAGATTCCACATCTGAGGTGAGCAGTGTGTTACACTAGGTAAAAGGGACGGGAGGGGGATACTTTATCATTCAATTACTCTTGAACTACAACTCTGACAGTATTGAAATAACACTCTCCATGGCCCAAATACTATGAAGATTAATTGGAGCTGCTATTTTTGTGAAACATTACTATCCCTTTAAATATATGGCAAGACAACAAACAAATGTCCACTTTACCATGGGGAATCCATTCCCGAGCGTGACCGATCTGGATTGTGGGAGAGGGAGTGTATGGACAAAATATGTGAGTCTTGAACAAAGTCACACATTCAAAATTCACAGGGGCTACTAGGATTTTCTGGCCATAGTAAGATGTGCATGTGGGGCTTATTATAACACGGTATTAGTTCTCCTATAATAATCTCCTCCTAGCGGCCAGCAGAATGAACTAAACTCAACCTCCGATCCTTCCAGATAATCAAAAGGAAACATTTCCAGGGGATTTGCAGTAAATGCCTCCTGTTGTGGATGTAACAGGACACAAGAGAGGGCAGAGTTCCCTTCATCTTCACACACCAGTGTCAGCTAATAACCTGGGCTGAGCTGGCAATGAAAGGACTGACTGTTTCTTACTGGGAAATACGCTACAGGGACTGGAAAAGCATTAACACGAGCAGAGACCAATGTAGGACTGCTAGGAGTTATGTACTAAGGTTTGCCAAAGAGGACATTACTAATGTGATACATGGTAGTCTAATTTGATGCACCAAGACAGGAGTGGGCAACGTGAGGCTAACGACTGGCAGGGGATGATTGGACTTGTAGCTCTGCAGCAGCTGGAGAGCCTCATGTTGCCAAACCCTACACCAACATCATTCTAGCTTGAGAATTCTTAGTACATAAATTCTGTAGAATAACATAGGAATTGGAGAGTTCATCACAGTGGAGACGTTATCTCCTATTTATCACACCTTAATAAATCTCCCTCTGTAGTCTATAACTAAATCTCTCCCATAGAATAACATAGGAACTGCAGAGTTTATCACACTGGAGAAGTTATCTCCTCTTTATCACACCTTAGTACATCTCCCCTGTAGTCTATAACTAAAGCTCTGCCATAGAATAACATAGGAACTGGAGAGTTTATCTCACTGGAGAAGTTATCTCCTTTTTATCACACCTTAGTACATCTCTCCTGTAGTCTATAACTAAATCTCTCCCATAGAATAACATAGGAACTGGAGAGTTTATCTCACTGGAGAAGTTATCTCCTCTTTATCACACCTTAGTACATCTCCCCTGTAGTTTATAACTAAAGCTCTCCCATAGAATAACATAGGAACTGGAGAGTTTATCTCACTGGAGAAGTTATCTCCTCTTTATCACACCTTAGTACATCTCCCCTGTAGTCTATAACTAAATATCTCCCATAGAATAACATAGGAACTGGAGAGTTTATCACACTGGAGAAGTTATCTCCTCTTTATCACACCTTAGTACATCTCCCCTGTAGTCTATAACTAAATATCTCCCATAGAATAACATAGGAACTGGAGAGTTTATCTCACTGGAGAAGTTATCTCCTCTTTATCACACCTTAGTACATCTCCCCTGTAGTCTATAACTAAAGCTCTGCCATAGAATAACATAGGAACTGGAGAGTTTATCTCACTGGAGAAGTTATCTCCTCTTTATCACACCTTAGTACATCTCCCCTGTAGTTTATAACTAAAGCTCTCCCATAGAATAACATAGGAACTGGAGAGTTTATCTCACTGGAGAAGTTATCTCCTCTTTATCACACCTTAGTACATCTCCCCTGTAGTCTATAATTAAAGCTCTCCCATAGAATAACATAGGAACTGGAGAGTTTATATTACTGGAGATGTTATCTCCTCTTTATCACACCTTAGCACATCTCCCCTGTAGTTTATAACTAAAGATCTCCCATAGAATAACATAGGAACTGGAGAGTTTATCTCACTGGAGAAGTTATCTCCTCTTTATCACACCTTAGTACATCTCCCCTGTAGTCTATAACTAAAGATCTCCCATAGAATAACATAGGAACTGGAGAGTTTATATTACTGGAGATGTTATCTCCTCTTTATCACACCTTAGTACATCTCCCCTGTAGTCTATAACTAAATATCTCCCATAGAATAACATAGGAACTGGAGAGTTTATCACACTGGAGAAGTTATCTCCTCTTTATCACACCTTAGTACATCTCCCCTGTAGTCTATAACTAAAGCTCTCCCATAGAATAACATAGGAACTGGAGAGTTTATATTACTGGAGATGTTATCTCCTCTTTATCACACCTTAGTACATCTCCCCTGTAGTTTATAACTAAAGATCTCCCATAGAATAACATAGGAACTGGAGAGTTTATCTCACTGGAGAAGTTATCTCCTCTTTATCACACCTTAGTACATCTCCCCTGTAGTCTATAACTAAAGATCTCCCATAGAATAACATAGGAACTGGAGAGTTTATATTACTGGAGATGTTATCTCCTCTTTATCACACCTTAGTACATCTCCCCTGTAGTCTATAACTAAATATCTCCCATAGAATAACATAGGAACTGGAGAGTTTATCACACTGGAGAAGTTATCTCCTCTTTATCACACCTTAGTACATCTCCCCTGTAGTCTATAACTAAAGCTCTCCCATAGAATAACATAGGAACTGGAGAGTTTATATTACTGGAGATGTTATCTCCTCTTTATCACACCTTAGTACATCTCCCCTGTAGTTTATAACTAAAGATCTCCCATAGAATAACATAGGAACTGGAGAGTTTATCTCACTGGAGAAGTTATCTCCTCTTTATCACACCTTAGTACATCTCCCCTGTAGTCTATAACTAAAGCTCTCCCATAGAATAACATAGGAACTGGAGAGTTTATCTCACTGGAGAAGTTATCTCCTCTTTATCACACCTTAGTACATCTCCACCTGTAGTCTATAACTAAATCTCTCCCATAGAATAACATAGGAACTGGAGAGTTTATCTCACTGGAGAAGTTATCTTCTATTTATCACACCTCAGTACATCTCTCCTGTAGTCTATAACTAAATCTCTCCCATAGAATAACATAGGAAATGGAGAGTTTATCTCACTGGAAAAGTTACCTCCTCTTTATCACACCTTAGTACATCTCCCCCTGTAGTCTATAACTAAATCTCTCCCATAGAATAACATAGAAACAGGAGAGTTTATCTCACTGGAGAAGTTATCTCCTCTTTATCACACCTTAGTTCATCTCTCCCTGTAGTCTATAACTAAATCTCTTCCATAGAATAACATAGGAACTGGAGAGTTTATCTCACTGGCGAAGTTATATCCTCTTTATGATGCCTTAGTATATCTCCCCTGTAGTCTATAACTAAATCTCTCCCATAGAATAACATAGAAACTGGAGAGTTTATCTCACTGGAGAAGTTATCTCCTCTTTATCACGCCTTAGTTCATCTCTCCCTGTAGTCTATAACTAAATCTCTCCCATAGAATAACATAGGAACTGGAGAGCTTATCTCCACTTTATCACGCCTTAGTACATTCCCCCTGTAGTCTATAACTAAAAATCTCCCATATAATAACATAGGAACTGGAGAGTTTATCACACTGGAGAAGTTATCTCCTCTTTATCACGCCTTAGTACATCTCCCCTGTAGTCTATAACTAAATCTCTCCCATAGAATAACACAGGAACTGGAGAGTTTATCTCACTGGAGAAGTTATCTCCTCTTTATCACACCTTAGTACATCTCCCCTGTGCTCTTGTGAAGAATTAAAGTGAAACTGTACCTATAATTGGTATTTACTTTGTTTGAAATTTTGAATACCAGCGGGTTTCCTAACACTTTAGTTTGCATTTCTCTAAAATTCAAACGGTGGAAGAGGTAATACATCCTTATTAGTGTTTTTCATTAAAAAGACATTATAGTTCATTTTTTTAATCAAACTTATTAGCAGCTGCAACTTGGGGAAGATAACTAAGGTGAGTAAATGGTAAATGATCTAGTAGTCGATTCTATTACCAGCGCTAAAACCGGAGTTACAAGAAACACAAGTAGTGTGAATTTTGCAGATGTGTTACGTCGGTATTCTACTGCAGAACCACGGTATAAGACTATCTCTTCTCACTCTCTAGCTCTTCTTTCTATATATCTTCTCTCTATGTATCTCCTCACTATATATTTCGTCTCTCCCTATAGCTCCTCTCTCTATTTCACTTCTCTCTCTCTATATATATATATATATTATCTCTCTACATCTCCTCTTTCTCTGTCTCTTCTCTCTCTCTCTCTCTCTTCTTTCTATGTATCTTCTCTCTATGTATCTCCTTTCTATCTATATCTTCTCTCTCTATAGCTCATCTCTTTCTAAATCTTCTCTCTCTATATCTATCCTCTCTATATTATTTTTCTTCTCCTCTCTCTATATCTTCTCTCTGTTTCTCCTCTCTATATACCCCCTCTCTATATATATATCTCCTCTCTCTATATATCTCCTCTCTATATATCACCTCTCTCTATATTCCCTCTCTCTCCATATCTCCTCTCTCTATATCCTTCTCTCTCTGTATATATATATCTCCTCTCTCTATATCACCTCTCTATATATCCCCTCTCTCTATATATATCTCCTATCTCTCTATATACCCCTCTCTATATCTCCTCTCTCTATATCACCTCTCTCTATATATATATATCTCCTCTCTCTATATATCTCCTATCTCTCTATATCCCCTCTCTCTATATATCTCCTCTCTCTATATCACCTCTCTCTATATATCTCCTCTCTCTATATCACCTCTCTCTATATCAACTCTCTCTATATATCTCCTCTCTCTATATCACCTCTCTCTATATATCTCCTATCTCTATATATCTCCTCTCTCTATATCAACTCTCTCTATATATCTCCTCTCTCTATATCACCTCTCTCTATATATCTCCTCTCTCTATATCACCTCTCTCTATATATCTCCTCTCTCTATATCACCTCTCTCTATATATCTCCTCTCTCTATATATCTCCTATCTCTCTATATCCCCTCTCTCTATATATCTCCTCTCTATATATATATCTCCTCTCTCTATTTATCCCCTCTCTTTCTATATATCCCCTCTCTCTATATATATCCCCTCTCTCTATATATATACCCTCTCTATATATATCTCCTCTCTATATATATATCCCCTCTCTATATATATATCTCCTCTCTATATATATCTCCTCTCTATATATATCCCCTCTCTATATATATATCTCCTCTCTATATATATCTCCTCTCTATATATATCCCCTCTCTATATATATATATCTCCTCTCTATATATATCCCCTCTCTATATATATCCCCTCTCTATATATATATCCCCTCTCTCTATATATATGTCCTCTCTCTATATATATCCCCTCTCTATATATATCTCCTCTCTATATATATCCCCTCTCTATATATATCCCCTCTCTCTATATATATATCTCCTCTCTATATATATCCCCTCTCTATATATATCCCCTCTCTATATATATATGTCCTCTCTCTATATATATGTCCTCTCTCTATATATATTCCCTCTCTATATATATCTCCTCTCTATATATATCTCCTCTCTATATATATCCCCTCTCTATATATATCTCCTCTCTATATATATCCCCTCTCTATATATATCCCCTCTCTCTATATATATGTCCTCTCTCTATATATATCTCCTCTCTATATATCCCCTCTCTCTATAAATATATCCCCTCTCTATATATATCTCCTCTCTCTATTTATCCCCTCTCTTTCTATATATCCCCTCTCTATATATATATCCCCTCTCTATATATATCTCCTCTCTATATATCCCCTCTCTATATATATATATCCCCTCTCTATATATATCCCCTCTCTATATATATCTCCTCTCTATATATATCTCCTCTCTATATATATCTCCTCTCTATATATATCCCCTCTCTATATATATCTCCTCTCTATATATATCCCCTCTCTCTCTATATCCCCTCTCTCTATATACATCCCCTCTCTCTATATATATATCCTCTTTCTATATATCCCCTCTCTATATATATATATCTCCTCTCTCTATATCCCCCATCTCTCTATATATATCCCCTCTCTATATCCCCCCTCTATATATCTCCTCTCTCTCGATATCCCCCCTCTATATATCTCCTCTCTCTATTTATCCCCTCTCTTTCTATATATCCCCTCTCTATTTATCCCCTCTTTCTATATATCTCCTCTCTCTATATATATCCCCTCTCTCTATATATATATCCTCTCTATATATCCCCTCTCTCTCTATATATCCCCTCTCTATATATATATATATCCTCTTTCTATATATCCCCTCTCTCTATATATATATCCTCTTCTATATATCCCCTCTCTCTATATATATCTCCTCTTTCTATATATCTCCTATCTCTCTATATCCCCCCTCTATATATCCCCTCTCTATATATATATCTCCTCTCTCTATATATCCCCTCTCTCTATATATATCTCCTATCTCTCTATATCCCCCTCTCTATATCACCTCTCTCTATATATATATATCTCCTCTCTCTATATATCTCCTATCTCTCTATATCCCCTCTCTCTATATATCTCCTCTCTCTATATCACCTCTCTCTATATATCTCCTCTCTCTATATCACCTCTCTCTATATCAACTCTCTCTATATATCTCCTCTCTCTATATCACCTCTCTCTATATATCTCCTATCTCTATATATCTCCTCTCTCTATATCAACTCTCTCTATATATCTCCTCTCTCTATATCAACTCTCTCTATATATCTCCTCTCTCTATATCACCTCTCTCTATATATCTCCTCTCTCTATATCACCTCTCTCTATATATCTCCTCTCTCTATATCACCTCTCTCTATATATCTCCTCTCTCTATATATCTCCTATCTCTCTATATCCCCTCTCTCTATATATCTCCTCTCTATATATATATCTCCTCTCTCTATTTATCCCCTCTCTTTCTATATATCCCCTCTCTCTATATATATCCCCTCTCTCTATATATATACCCTCTCTATATATATCTCCTCTCTATATATATATCCCCTCTCTATATATATATCTCCTCTCTATATATATCTCCTCTCTATATATATCCCCTCTCTATATATATATCTCCTCTCTATATATATCTCCTCTCTATATATATCCCCTCTCTATATATATATATCTCCTCTCTATATATATCCCCTCTCTATATATATCCCCTCTCTATATATATATCCCCTCTCTCTATATATATGTCCTCTCTCTATATATATCCCCTCTCTATATATATCTCCTCTCTATATATATCCCCTCTCTATATATATCCCCTCTCTCTATATATATATCTCCTCTCTATATATATCCCCTCTCTATATATATCCCCTCTCTATATATATATGTCCTCTCTCTATATATATGTCCTCTCTCTATATATATTCCCTCTCTATATATATCTCCTCTCTATATATATCTCCTCTCTATATATATCCCCTCTCTATATATATCTCCTCTCTATATATATCCCCTCTCTATATATATCCCCTCTCTCTATATATATGTCCTCTCTCTATATATATCTCCTCTCTATATATCCCCTCTCTCTATAAATATATCCCCTCTCTATATATATCTCCTCTCTCTATTTATCCCCTCTCTTTCTATATATCCCCTCTCTATATATATATCCCCCTCTCTATATATATCTCCTCTCTATATATCCCCTCTCTATATATATATATCCCCTCTCTATATATATCCCCTCTCTATATATATCTCCTCTCTATATATATCTCCTCTCTATATATATCCCCTCTCTATATATATCTCCTCTCTATATATATCCCCTCTCTCTCTATATCCCCTCTCTCTATATACATCCCCTCTCTCTATATATATATCCTCTTTCTATATATCCCCTCTCTATATATATATATCTCCTCTCTCTATATCCCCCATCTCTCTATATATATCCCCTCTCTATATCCCCCCTCTATATATCTCCTCTCGCTATATCCCCCCCTCTATATATCTCCTCTCTCTATTTATCCCCTCTCTTTCTATATATCCCCTCTCTATTTATCCCCTCTTTCTATATATCTCCTCTCTCTATATATATCCCCTCTCTCTATATATATATCCTCTCTATATATCCCCTCTCTCTCTATATATCCCCTCTCTATATATATATATATCCTCTTTCTATATATCCCCTCTCTCTATATATATATCCTCTTCTATATATCCCCTCTCTCTATATATATCTCCTCTTTCTATATATCTCCTATCTCTCTATATCCCCCCTCTATATATCCCCTCTCTATATATATATCTCCTCTCTCTATATATCCCCTCTCTCTATATATATCTCCTATCTCTCTATATCCCCCTCTCTATATCACCTCTCTCTATATATATATCCCCTCTCTCTATATATCTCCTCTCTCTATATATCTACTTTCTCTATATCACCTCTCTCTATATATCGCCTCTCCTATATATATCCCCTCTCTATATATATATCTCCTATCTCTCTATATCCCCCCTCTCTATATCTTCTCTCTCTATATCACCTCTCTATATATCCCCTCTCTCTATATATATCTCCTATCTCTCTATATCCCCATCTCTATATCACCTCTCTCTATATATATATATCTCCTCTCTCTATATATCTCCTATCTCTCTATATCCCCCCTCTATATATCTCCTCTCTCTATATATATCTCCTCTATATATATATCCCATCTCTCTATATATATCTCCTATCTCTCTATATCCCTCTCTCTATATATATATCTCCTCTTTCTATATCACCTCTCTCTATATATCGCCTATCTATATATATCCCCTCTCTCTATATATATCTCCTCTTTCTATATCACCTCTCTCTATATATCGCCTATCTATATATATCCCCTCTCTCTATATATATCTCCTCTCTCTATATATATCTCCTCTTTCTATATATCCCCTCTCTCTATATATATCCCCTCTCTCTATATGTCCTCTCTCTATATATCCCCTCTCTCTATATATATCCCCCTCTCTCTATATGTCCTCTCTCTATATATCCCCTCTCTCTATATCTCGTTAAGGTGTTAAAGAGAATTAAAACTGCCATATGTTGTGCTAGTCATTGGTTTGTAAAATGCGTTGGTGGTACAGCCTGGCACTTTATGATAATTAGTTTATGTGCTGGGCCAATGCTACCACACACTGTGCTATGAATGACTCTAGGACAGAGGATCTCAGCCCGGGCCCTCAGTGGCCACTAACAGGCCAGGACGTAGGAATTCCCCTGCTAGAACACAAGTGTGTTGCTCAGAGGCTCAGTCGTATTGATTAACTCACCTGTGCTCTTAAAAGGAAATTCTAAAATCCTGGCCTGTTAGTAGCCACTGAGGGCACGGGGTGAGAACCACTGCTCTAGGCACAGCCCACACACTGGGGGTGTCTCATAGAAAAGTGAGAGGTAAGTGTCAAGGTTTTGCTGAGCAGCTCTCATCTGCCTATTGGTTCTGATGTCTGAGCTAATCTAGTGCTCTGCTATCCACTGCTGCTGTCTTCTGAGTTTCTGGCTCAGACTGATCAGCTGACCTTTCTGATTACTCACCTGACTGTTATCAGCCAACCCTCCCAGGGTATTTATAGCAGCTTGCTCACTTCACCATTGTCCTTGTGTTTGTTTGCAGACCTGTTGCTGCTGTGGATTTCCCTGCACTTCTGTTTGCTGTGTTCCAGATCCTTGGCTTGTTCCAGACTTTGCTGACTTCTGTGCTTCTGACCTCTGGCTTGTTCCTGACATCACTGACTTCTGTGCTTCTGACCTCTGGCTTGTTCCTGACATTGCAGACTTCTATGCTTCTGACCTCTGGCTTGGCTGATTACCTGTCCTGGTTCCTGACCCTGGCTTGTCATTTGGTTTATGCTCCTGATCTTGATTTTTTGTTTCTTTAATAAAGGTGTTTTGCATTTTACCTTTTTGTGTCCTGTCTGGTTCCTGGTCCATAACAGTAAGTTTGGCCTGGAACACAACTAATTAGCATATTGTGCATTCTTCATGTTTTTTTAATGCCTACAAAATAAAATAAAGTTAAAACGAAGTATTACTATCCCTTTAAAGGATCAGTAAACTTTTTTTATGAAAAAATATATGTTGTAGGGATTTTCCTATTGAGTAAAATAATAGTGGTCAATTCTAATTAGATTTCCTGTTAGATTCTAATGGAGAGGAAAGTCAGAAAAGTCAGAGACATACAGTTCTCCATAGAATGTGATAGAAACTGCTGAGTCACTTCCTGTCAGTTAGACCTATCAGGAAGTAAACACAGTAAATTCATTTCCTGTCAGAACTATCAAGAAGTAAACACAATAAATTCACTTCCTGATAATTTAAACTGCTATAAATTTTGAATAAAACATCTGACAGTGATGGGAGTGACCTTGTTTTATTCAGCAGGAAATGCTCTGTAAAATATGTTTTCATAAAAAGTTTACTGCTCCTTTAATCATGATGTCAATGCTCATTTACCCACATTTACACTGTGCAGCCTAACTGCTATGAGGAGATACTTATTGGACTCAAGGCTAGTTCCTGCTGGCTTAACACATAAGGGGGGAGAATCACTAAGCGGTGATAAAGTGGAGATCACTTCTCTAGTTTATCACTTCTCCAATGCACTAAGATTTCTTCAGCTTTGGAGATCTTAACGAATAGGCTCCATAGAATAACATAGTAACTGGAGACGTGATGAACTATAGAAGTCATCTCCACTTTATCACCTCTTTATCACCGCTTAGTGAATCTCCCCCAAGTTATGTTTGCTTGTCCAAGCTCAGTTACACTCCTGAATAATATACATATATAGCATTCTGGTCCTTGAGCCACTAAAGCAGAGACATTCATTATTTGATACTAGTGTAAAAGCCTGTGTACACGGGCCAAGGTCCGGGTGATGTAACCCTTTCAGTGCCAGAGGGGTACGCAACTGGCACTCAAAGGGTTAAGAGGCCGGTCTCGCTCTGTGTCCTGCCACCGACGCAGTCATGCACTGTAGAGACTGCCTGAAAGCACAGAACGCTCCCAGCACAGAACTCCCAGCATTCCTACACCTCCCAGCATTCTGTGCGTTCGGGCAGTCTCTACTGAGCATGATGACTTCTGACAAACATCCTAGCGAATTATTACATAGGATTGGGGATTTAGCCATAGCTTTCTATACAGTTTTAGATTACACAGGTAACTTTTGCTTATTTGCATAGCATTCTAAATATTTCACAGCTATCCCCATTTCACAATTTCCCATGCACCAAAGTTCTCCATATTTCATCATACTCCATATTTTACAATTCTCCATATTTCAGTTCACCATATTTCAAAGCTCATCAAAAATATGAATTTGAAACATTCCCATTGCTGTCTACTGTGAAACATCACAAAAGACTGAAAAGGTGAAGTTTAAAGGAGCGGTAAACTTTTTTTATGAAAAAATATATATTATAGGGATTTTCCTATTGAGTAAAATAAGGGTACTCCCACTGCCAAGAGATTTATATTTCCAGAGTTATTACAGTTTAAAAGAGCAGTAAACTTTTTTTTATGAAAACACATATGTTATAGAGTTTTTCCTGCTGAATAAAACAAGATCACTCCCATCGCTGTCAGATGTTTTATTCAAAAATTATAGCAGTTTAAATAATCAGGAAGTGAATTTACTGTGTTTACTTCCTGATAGTTCTAACTGACAGGAAGTGACAGACAGTTTCTATCACATTCTATGGAGAACTGTATGTCTCTGACTTTTCTGACTTTTCTTTCCATTAGAATCTAACAGGAAATCTAATTAGAGTTTGACCACTAGATGGCACTGCTAATGTAAAAAAACATGGGTTTAAACTGTAATAACTCTGGAAATATAAATCTCTCAGCAGTGGGAGTACCCTTATTTTACTCAATAGGAAAATCCCTACAATATATATTTTTTCATAAAAAAGTTTACTGCTCCTTTAAGTCCATGTTTTTGTACATTAGCAGTGCCCTCTAGTGGTCAAATTCTAATTAGATTTCCTGTTAGATTCTAATGGAGAGGAAATTCAGAAAAGTCAGAAACATACAGTTCTCCATAGAATGTGATAGAAACTGCTGAGTCACTTCCTGTCAGTTAGAACTATCAGGAAGAAAACACAGTAAATTCACTTCCTGTCAGAACTATCAGGAAGTAAAAACAGTAAATTCACTTCCTGATTATTTAAACTGCTATAAATTTTGAATAAAACATTTGACAGAGATGGGAGTGACCTTGTTTATTCAGCTGGAAATGCTCTGTATAATATGTGTTTTCATAAAAAAAAGTTTACTGCTCCTTTAACATTAGTCAGCAGAACTTTTAAATATACTGACCTATCACTTTGATTGAAGTGTGCGTATTTGATAACCTCATGTGTCATGTTATCCAAAAGACCAGCAAATGTACCATTAGAGAGAGAAATCCTCTGATTTTTCTGCGTATTAATCCATTTGCACCTTGATGAATCCAGGCCTTAGTAAAGCTCCCCCTGATCTGAACCTTGTTGAACAGCCTGTTTTCTACAAGAAAAACAAAATTGCACAACCCTTGTCCGATCTTGACTTGGTACGTCATCCTCTGTATGCTTTAGACAAATCAAATGGTCATTGTTATGCAGCAAAAGATGATTGATTATAATAAAAGTAATACTGATGAATAAAGTGAAGGATATTACGCTGACTGTGCATATAACAGTGTTTAAAGTGAGAAATGGCACAGGTTTAGATTGATCCTGAACAGATGGAGCATTTGGGAAGCAAAGTAAACTGTAACAGATGAGAGGTGCCGGAACAGAGAAAGAAGCCGCCAGATTTTGTACCAGGATTGATGAGGATGATTATGGCTGATATGGGGCAATGAGGGGGGTATAAACAGATAGGATTGCGTCAAAAACTGTTTAAAGGTACAGTAATACTTAAAATGGAAAGAAAAAATATGTTGTAGGGTATATCCCCCTGAGTAAAACAAGGGAATTCTCATTGCTGAAAGATGTTGTATTCAAAAGTTATTACAGCCCCAATGTTAATTTTTTTTCAGGTGCAGTACCACAGTGACCTTAAATTGAATAGCGGCGCTGTTGCTACACCATCCTATGGAAATTTATAGTTATCTTGACCAGAGCTGTCCATGGGATGGTGTAGCAACAGCGCCGCTATACAAGTTCAGGTCACTGCAATACTGCAGCTAAATAAATTCTAGTCTGAACTGTAATAACTTTTGACTAAAACACCTTTCAGCAGTGGGAGTTCCCTTGTTTTACTAAAGGGGACAAACACTGCAATATATATATATATATATATATAAATATACTCAGCCTGGGTACTCCAAGGATGTAGCATGAGACAGCACTCAAGAAAATTGAAGTTATTCAAATGTTTATTGCAGCATCTTATAAAAGCCAAACGTTTTCGGTCCTCTCAGGGACCTTCGTCAGGGCAAATGGGGTCATACATTAAAACACAGCTATTTATAGCAAACTAACCTGACTCACTCACCTCTCCCCGCCGAAAACCACCTCTGGAACGCACAACCAAGCGTTCCTCGGCGTTCAACGGGGATCGTGACGTCATCAAGTCACGGGCCGACGGTTGCTAACAAAGGTTTTAACAAAGATATATCAAAAAACAACTGACAAAAATACCCTCCTGCATTCTAGCAGCCACCACCCATTACCTATGAAGCGTGGTCTTCCTTTTTCCCAAATGGTCAGAGTAGTGCGCACAACTTCCGATATTGAGGAGTGCAGACAAGGTCTGCTTTGCATGCAGCAGAGATTTTTGGACAGAGGTTACAATGAGAAAGATACCCAAATGGCCCTGGATAAAGCCATCCAATTAGACCGTAAGGAATTGTTGTCTATAAAAAAAGATAACAACAATACAGAACAAAGATTTTGCATAAAAACTCAGTTTAACACCATGTCTGCTGACATAAAGAGAGTTATAGTGAAGAATTGGCACATACTGCAAGGGGACCAGAAAATTGGTCATTTATTTAATAATCCGCCATTATTTTGTTATGAGAGGGGAAGAAACCTGGGGGATATTCTTAATCCAGGGGACCCAATTAATAAATATAATAAACCTATAAACTGGTTGGCACGACCCAGAGGAGTTTATAAATGTAAGGGATGCTCCAACTGTAACAATATAATGACAGGAAAATTTTATAAGCACCCAAGAACAGCGAAAAAAATCTGGATCAAGGATTTCCTCAATTGTGAAAGTAGATATGTGATATACTTAATCACATGCCCATGTGGACTATTTTATGTGGGCAAGACAATCACAATGCTCAAAGAGCGAATTAATAATCATAAATCATCGATTAAGAGAGCTCTGGAGGGCAATATGGACCTCAAGGACTATCAAACTCAGCCAGTGGCAAGACACTTCCAAAGTCTACAACATAAACTTACGGACTTCCGTTTCATGCCTATTAATCAAGTTCAAAAATCACCAAGAGGTGGAGATAGACATTTAACACTTCTTCAATTAGAAGCTAGAACCATCTTTGACTTTCAAACTATCACACCACATGGATTAAACCAGGAACTATCTTTATCTTGCTTCTTATAATTTAGAAACCAATGGCGACTATGGCGACCCCTGAAACTTGGACTACCAGGGGTTAGGCACCTAGCCATTGAGTAGGTTGAAGTATCATTGGATGGTAATCACCCCTTTGATTACATATTGAAAGTTCTTTGTCCTCTGTTTTAAGGAGCTATATAGAAAGCATTGCACCATAAATGGAACTGTGAAATGAACTTATCTGGTGACAATATATGGCAACCCCCACATTTGGGGCCAGGCACCTAGTCACCGGAAGATCTGTTCTGTGAAGAGTTATGTATGCATGGGAATATTGCTACATATGTGAAATGTACCTATCTGGTGACAACACATGGCAACCCCTACATTTGGGGTCCGGCACCTAGTCACCGGAAGATTTGTTCTTTGAAGAGTTATATATGTATGGGAATATTGCTACATATGTGTTATGAACTTATCTGGTGACAATACATGGCAACCCCCACATTTGGGGTTAGGCACCTAGTCACCAGTAGACCTGTTCTTTGAAGAGTTATGCATATATGTTTATTTAACTACAGAACTGAATAAACTTTCTATTAACAAGTGGGATTTACTACCCACATATAGTAACAACATACATGTTTTTCAATTTGTAAAAGCAACAAAAGCGCTATTACATCTAAATGCAACCTAATATTATCACAAACATGTGTATTCTGTGCTTTTGAATAACTATTATGACCAATGTCCTTTTCTCCTTTTCTCCTGAGGAGATCTGTCTCCACTCGTATACAGCACTGCCTTCAGCCGACAGTGCTGTTCATAATGTTGGATTTGTGTTTCGCCTCGGGTACCGGTTGCTTAGCAACCGTCGGCCCGTGACTTGATGACGTCACGATCCCCGTTGAACGCCGAGGAACGCTTGGTTGTGCGTTCCAGAGGTGGTTTTCGGCGGGGAGAGGTGAGTGAGTCAGGTTAGTTTGCTATAAATAGCTGTGTTTTAATGTATGACCCCATTTGCCCTGACGAAGGTCCCTGAGAGGACCGAAAACGTTTGGCTTTTATAAGATGCTGCAATAAACATTTGAATAACTTCAATTTTCTTGAGTGCTGTCTCATGCTACATCCTTGGAGTACCCAGGCTGAGTATATTTATATTATCTCTTATGGGACGTGCACCTACAGTCTATATTGATACATTGCCAAATTAGTGTGTGCTGTATGCCTTATTATTGAACTATAACTCTCTTTATGACACATATGCACCACAATATATATAGATTCTGTATATATACCTTGTGAACAATTGCTGGAAGTGACTTGACTATTTACACATAAGCATTTTTGTGCGGGTACATCTCCTTGGCACTCTATTCCCTATGGATAGTGAGGATAACCCTAATATCGCACAGCTAGTGTCTACAGAAAGTGGCTATACCTTGTTTGTTGATGGGCTGGACTTGGCACTGGGACCAGATAAACCAGCGGACATATATAATGATCTTTTACAATTAAAGAAAAAAGAAATAAATTCTTATCTACATGGAGTCACCTTGACCCATTATTATAAAGAAAAAATCATCCCAAGGGGTTTTAGAATAAAAAACCAACCCACCATTGGACGAGGTAACCGCGAATTCTGTAACAAATGGTGCGATATTCTTAATCAATGTTCTTTCCAATTGATGCTATTAGTCATTGATCAAGTGGCCAAGGAAATAGAAAAAACTAAAATTGAAATAAGAACTTTAGAAGAGAAACACAAAGAGTCGTTTAATGTGGAGAAATGTAAGGATCTGTATGATAAACTGGTAACCAATGTAGCTAAATATAAAGACGACTTGGCTTCAGGGAAAAGAGAAAAGCTGAAGCAAGTTGAAAGTGATTACAAGGAACAAAGGGTGTACCCATGGCTTATCGGTTTATCTGACAGACGACCTCCAATTAGGAGGAATAGAGTTGGACAATATCAAAGTGGGATGGAAACCTCCTTTGATACTGATACCTCATCTCAATCAGAAGTTGACATACATTCTGGAGAACGTTTTTTAGGCAAAAAAACAAGAAGAGGGAAGACAAAAATAGAAAAAAATCAGGCAAAACAAGGAGGGGAGGAAGAAAACACCACAGGAGTCACACCACAGATGATACTAAGACAAAGGGTGAAATAGTAATATATAATCTATCTAGTAAAACTTTTACTGAGTCAGAAATGGGAGTCCTTAGCAAAGGTCTTAACTTTGTCCCTACTAATATTCAAAAAAAAGTTTGAATGGGAAGTTGAACTACATAAACTACACCGTCATCTCAAATTGAAAGATTTTTTTCATAATCAGGAACAGGACGCCCCAATTAGATTTAAGAAAAAAAGTAACTTTGACCCAGTTAGTCTCAATCCCCATATCACAACCTTCATGAACCTGGTTTCTGCAGAGACGCGACAAATTATGGCAAAAAAACAAATAAGCTATTTTAACATCTCGAAAGAGGAACGAAATGCTATAAAAAATTTGGCTAATGACAACTCCATCATTATAAAGCCTGCAGATAAAGGAGGTGGAATTGTGATAATGGACTACACCCAATACCGTGATGAGGTATTTTCTCAATTAAGTAATCCACAATGCTATAAAAAATTGTCGAGGGACCCAACAAATGGATACAAGTCAGAAATTGACTCAATTATTCAATTAGGGGTCAGTAACCGGTGGATCACTATGGACACAAAAAATTTCTTAACACAAAACCACCCACGAGTACCAATTCTGTACTGTGTTCCAAAAATACATAAATCACTTAATAATCCACCTGGAAGACCAATAATCTCCGCCCGTGACTCCTTATGCCAACCCATCTCTCAGTACATTGACTTCTTCCTTCAAAAATACATTAAAACATTCTCAAGTTACATAAGAGATACAACGGATTTTATTGGTCAACTACCTACCGTAACCACTGACAATATTGTGTTTGTGACTTTGGACGTGACAAGTCTATATACCAATATCCCCCATGACATGGGCAAGGAAGCTGTAGCAGCAATAGTATCTAGCGATCCTACATATGAAGGCCCCCCACTGGAATATTTGCTACTACTTATTGATGTGATTCTTAATAAGAATTATTTCAAGTTTGAGGACCTTTTTTTCTTGCAATTACAAGGGACAGCCATGGGCTCCAACATGGCGCCCTCATATGCATCCATTTTTATGGAATATTACGAGCAATTGCATATCTTTTCCACTCCCCAATATGCCCAACATATAACTTTCTTTAAGCGTTTTATCGACGACATATTCCTTTTATGGAATGGTTGTTTGGACACTTTGAGGGAATTTGTGGATAATCTTAATTCAATTGACTCCACCATTAGATTTACAATGTCTTTTGATAAAAACAAGATTAACTTTCTTGACTTAACGATTTATAAAGAAGAGCAAAAAATTTTAACAAAGATATATCAAAAAACAACTGACAAAAATACCCTCCTGCATGCTAGCAGCCACCACCCATTACCTATGAAGCGTGGTCTTCCTTTTTCCCAAATGGTCAGAGTAGTGCGCACAACTTCCGATATTGAGGAGTGCAGACAAGGTCTGCTTTGCATGCAGCAGAGATTTTTGGACAGAGGTTACAATGAGAAAGATACCCAAATGGCCCTGGATAAAGCCATCCAATTAGACCGTAAGGAATTGTTGTCTATAAAAAAAGATAACAACAATACAGAACAAAGATTTTGCATAAAAACTCAGTTTAACACCATGTCTGCTGACATAAAGAGAGTTATAGTGAAGAATTGGCACATACTGCAAGGGGACCAGAAAATTGGTCATTTATTTAATAATCCGCCATTATTTTGTTATGAGAGGGGAAGAAACCTGGGGGATATTCTTAATCCAGGGGACCCAATTAATAAATATAATAAACCTATAAACTGGTTGGCACGACCCAGAGGAGTTTATAAATGTAAGGGATGCTCCAACTGTAACAATATAATGACAGGAAAATTTTATAAGCACCCAAGAACAGCGAAAAAAATCTGGATCAAGGATTTCCTCAATTGTGAAAGTAGATATGTGATATACTTAATCACATGCCCATGTGGACTATTTTATGTGGGCAAGACAATCACAATGCTCAAAGAGCGAATTAATAATCATAAATCATCGATTAAGAGAGCTCTGGAGGGCAATATGGACCTCAAGGACTATCAAACTCAGCCAGTGGCAAGACACTTCCAAAGTCTACAACATAAACTTACGGACTTCCGTTTCATGCCTATTAATCAAGTTCAAAAATCACCAAGAGGTGGAGATAGACATTTAACACTTCTTCAATTAGAAGCTAGAACCATCTTTGACTTTCAAACTATCACACCACATGGATTAAACCAGGAACTATCTTTATCTTGCTTCTTATAATTTAGAAACCAATGGCGACTATGGCGACCCCTGAAACTTGGACTACCAGGGGTTAGGCACCTAGCCATTGAGTAGGTTGAAGTATCATTGGATGGTAATCACCCCTTTGATTACATATTGAAAGTTCTTTGTCCTCTGTTTTAAGGAGCTATATAGAAAGCATTGCACCATAAATGGAACTGTGAAATGAACTTATCTGGTGACAATATATGGCAACCCCCACATTTGGGGCCAGGCACCTAGTCACCGGAAGATCTGTTCTGTGAAGAGTTATGTATGCATGGGAATATTGCTACATATGTGAAATGTACCTATCTGGTGACAACACATGGCAACCCCTACATTTGGGGTCCGGCACCTAGTCACCGGAAGATTTGTTCTTTGAAGAGTTATATATGTATGGGAATATTGCTACATATGTGTTATGAACTTATCTGGTGACAATACATGGCAACCCCCACATTTGGGGTTAGGCACCTAGTCACCAGTAGACCTGTTCTTTGAAGAGTTATGCATATATGTTTATTTAACTACAGAACTGAATAAACTTTCTATTAACAAGTGGGATTTACTACCCACATATAGTAACAACATACATGTTTTTCAATTTGTAAAAGCAACAAAAGCGCTATTACATCTAAATGCAACCTAATATTATCACAAACATGTGTATTCTGTGCTTTTGAATAACTATTATGACCAATGTCCTTTTCTCCTTTTCTCCTGAGGAGATCTGTCTCCACTCGTATACAGCACTGCCTTCAGCCGACAGTGCTGTTCATAATGTTGGATTTGTGTTTCGCCTCGGGTACCGGTTGCTTAGCAACCGTCGGCCCGTGACTTGATGACGTCACGATCCCCGTTGAACGCCGAGGAACGCTTGGTTGTGCGTTCCAGAGGTGGTTTTCGGCGGGGAGAGGTGAGTGAGTCAGGTTAGTTTGCTATAAATAGCTGTGTTTTAATGTATGACCCCATTTGCCCTGACGAAGGTCCCTGAGAGGACCGAAAACGTTTGGCTTTTATAAGATGCTGCAATAAACATTTGAATAACTTCAATTTTCTTGAGTGCTGTCTCATGCTACATCCTTGGAGTACCCAGGCTGAGTATATTTATATTATCTCTTATGGGACGTGCACCTACAGTCTATATTGATACATTGCCAAATTAGTGTGTGCTGTATGCCTTATTATTGAACTATATATATATATATATATATATATATATATATATATATATATATATACACATATTTTTTTTTTATTATTTTTTTTTTTTGTACATATTATGTATTACTATCCTAGTACTAGAGGGGTGTACAATACAAATATGATTGAAGCTGATGAATCAAGGAGAACTGGTGTGAGATGCATTAACCCAGTGAATGCCACAGGGGTATCCAACGCATTGCAAAGGAATGAGATGGATTCTCCTCTGGCGCTCAAAGGGTTAAGGTTCAATGTAATGGTGGGGGGGGGACTTGGGCCAGAGGAAGGGGGGATAAATATGTCTGGGGTAAACCAAATAACCATTCATTTAATTGCGGCTTTTAACCCTTTGAGTGTGCTGCAATGCGCTGCGTACCCCTCTAGCACTCAAAGAGATAACCCTCTCTAATGTTTTGTAATACATTAGGGAACTCTCTAGCACTCAGTGGGTTAAAAGCCCAATTCAACTCAATGGTCATATTTATTTGGTTCACCCTTGAATTGATCCACTTTGTATTCTACATATGGCCACTTGTGTCTTTATAAAAGCAAGTACGCTCCTTTTTTCTCTCTCATCTGTCACCCCTTGTGGATTGGAGTCCTCCTTATTATTATTATTAATATTAATATTATTATTAAAATTTCTCTGTTGTCCAATACAGGTTACTGGTAACTTTGGGTAGGCGATCAGCCCCTTTAATAGCAGGAACAATTCTGAGAAGTGACTGCTGGGTGGAGCCTACCTACTCTCCTTAGCTTGCAGCTAGCCAATCCCCAACCAGTAAGATTTGCTCCTTGGTCAAGACACAAGCAAGAGAACAGTTCTGCTATAGTTCTTTGTTGTCCCGGTGGGGGGTGACCTGGGACACAGGACACAGACCCCTAATAAGGGACAGTCCTGGGCATTCCAGGACGTGTGGTCAGCCTAGTGTTGGCTGGTCATCATGCCTAACGTCTAAGCAACACCCTTGTTTATATTGTGTACGACTGCGGTCCTTATTGACCCTAAGTGAACTCTTATGCGCACATACACACAGATCAGCTTGCTTTTCACTGAGCCATCTCAAAAGAGAGATTCTCTGGAGCTCATAGAGAACATTAAAAAATCTGTAATAACTCTTGAATGAAAACTCTCCTGTCAAAGTTTTACTAAGCAGAGAAATACCTATAGCATATCTTTTTATTCCATTAAAAGTCATGCTCTCTTAAAATAAGATATGGCTTAACAGCTGCCTAACATAAGGACAAAATGGCTGTCCCAGAACTGTAGCATCTGCAACTTTACTTAGAGCCAATTTCAGTTAAAGTGATAGTAATGTTTCAAAATAAAAGCAACTCCAATTAATCTTCATAGTATTTGGGCCTTTGAGAGTGTTATTTCAGTAGTGTCAGAGTTGTGGATCAAGAGTAATTGAATGATAAAGTATCCCCCTCCCGCCCCCTTTTTACCTAGTGTAAGACACCTCCCCTCAGATGTGGAATCTGGTCTCTTGACCGGACAGATCACAGCAAGGGACAATCTTCTTACTGTGATCATAAGGAAATCCCTGCCTTCCTTGACAGGTTTTTCAGGTTTTTCCCTTATGATCACTGAAGATTGTCCCTCTCTGTGGTCCATCCGGACAGCCTTGCTGCTCTGAGGTGAGCAGTGTTACATCAGTAAAAGGGGCGGGAGGGGGATACTTTATCATTCAATTACTCTTGTACCACAACCCTGACAGAATTGATATAACATTCTCCATGGCTCAAATACTATGATGATTAATTGGAGCTGATGTTTTTGTGAAACATTACTGTCCCTTTAACCCTTTGCATGCCAGACGGGTAGGCAATGGATTGCAAAGCAATGCTTTGCCTACCCCATCTGGCGCTGAAAGAGTTAGCAATAAAAATAAAAACGGTCCTTGTTTCCAGGGTAAATAGCCCTTTAACAGACCAGTTGTTTTGTAAGGAATAGTTATTGTGAAAAACATATATTACCACGTTTACACTGCTGAGTATGACAAGGGCGTTCACACTGCTGAGATATGTTTTCAAAAGTAATAGCATCTCAGACTTGGATTTTTTGGGTGCAGTACCTTCATGGCTTGAAAATGTACAGCAGCACTCTTGCTACATCACTAGGGTTGCCACCCAGCCGGTATTTTACCGGCAGGCCAGTAAAAAATTGGCTTCTGTCCAATGTTAAGTCTATGGAGGGAATGCCATGACAGGTATTTTTTGTGGAAAAGGTGGCAACCCTATACATCACACTGAAGACCGTTACTGTTACTGATCTGAGCTTGCATAGAATTCTGTAGCAACAGCATCACCCCTAATATTTAAAGGAGCAGTAAACTTTTTTTATGAAAACACATATTTTATAGAGTATTTCCTGCTGAATAAAACAAGGTCACTCCTATCGCTGTCAGATGTTTTATTCATCATTTATAGAAGTTTAAATAACCAGGAAGTGAATTTACTGTGTTTACTTCCTGATAGTTCTAACTGACAGGAAGTGACTCAGCAGTTTCTATCACATTCTATGGAGAACTGTATGTCTCTGACTTTTCTGACTTTCCTCTCCATTAGAATCTAACAGGAAAACTAATTAGAATTTGACCACTAGAGGGCACTGCTAATGTAAAGAAACATGGGTTTAAACTGTAATAACTCTGTAAATATAAATCTTTCGGCAGTGGGAGTACCTTTATTTTACTCAATAGGAAAATCCCTACAATATATATTTTTCCATAAATAAAGTTTACTGCTCCGTTAAGGCCATGGAAGTACTGCCCCCAAAAAATACAAGTTTGAGCTGCACTAACTTTTGAATAAAACATCTCATCAGAAGTGGGAGTACTATTGTATTAATCTGCAGCATAAACCTTCAAAATTAAGACTTGTGAGGTATGTTTTTGTATTAACCCTTTTGAGAGCCCCCCGAGTGTCCAACACATTGCTTCGTAACGCATTGGACACCCCATTGGACACCCCACTGCTCTCAAACGGTTAAAAATGCCTCATTCCTTTTATTATTTAAACGAGGCCAAGAAGCATTCCAGGACTTTGAAGAATGAGAAAGATCACGAAGACCCATCAGAGACGGTGACCCCGCGCTATCTGTCTTGTAAGCCTGCCATTCTTTCTGCACGCGTTCCGGGTCCCATTTCCATATCTGATTTAAAAATCTGCAGATCGCCTCTGGCGCACCTAAGTACCTGACCTTATTTAGAGACTAGCGAAGAAGGAGCCTGGAGGGCGGCCAGCCACATCAGTTTCCAACAGTGATGCTAATCCAGAATCTTGGCATGTGTAAGGCTTTGCAGGCCGCTGCAGTGTCATGAAATGTGTGTGTTTCATAATTATCCTGGATATTGCACAGCATATTGTGGGAGAATTACACTTCTATGAGGTAGGGGCACACTCTCAAATCGCTTGATATCTCCTACCTGATTTAACCTCTTACCTGCTGGAGAAATGCAGAGAAATAAGACACTGCTTCACAATTTTTATGCTATGTCCAAAAGAAATTTTAACACTTGGGGCTTGAGAAGTCCACAATGCATTGAGAAGCTTAGGAGTGTTAAAGCAGAACTTTTCCTTAGGATTTTCTCTGATTTATTTAAAAGACGGACTTATGTAATAGGTCTCCTTCACACGGCAGTCAGGTGTATCTTTATAATTCCTGTGTGTGACAGAAGCACTTACCTAGGTAGGAGTCCTTCATACAGCAGTCAGGTGTATCTGTATAATTACTGTGTGTAACAGAAGGACTTACTTAGGTAGGAGTCCATCATACAGCAGTCAGGTGTATCTATATAATTCCTGTGTGTAACAGAAGCATTTACCTAGGTAGGAGTCCACCACACAGCAGTCAGGTGTATCTATATAATTACTGTGTGTAACAGAAGTACTTACCTAGGTAGGAGTCCATCATACAGCAGTCAGGTGTATCTATATAATTCCTGTGTGTGACAGAAGCACTTACCTAGGTAGGAGTCCATCATACAGCAGTCAGGTATATGTATATAATTACTGTATGTAACAGAAGGACTTACCTAGGTAGGAGTCCATCACACAGCAGTCAGGTGTATCTTTATAATTCCTGTGTGTGACAGAAGCACTTACCTAGGTAGGAGTCCTTCATACAGCAGTCAGGTGTATCTATATAATTACTGTGTGTGACAGAAGCACTTACCTAGGTAGGAGTCCTTCACACCGCAGTCAGGTGTATCTTTATAATTCCTGTGTGTGACAGAAGCACTTACCTAGGTAGGAGTCCATCATACAGCAGTCAGGTGGATCTATATAATTACTTTGTGTGACAGAAGGACTTACCTAGGTAGGAGTCCATCATACAGCAGTCAGGTGTATCTATATAATTACTGTGTGTGACAGAAGCACTTACCTAGGTAGGAGTCCTTCACACCACAGTCAGGTGTATCTTTATAATTCCTGTGTGTGACAGAAGCACTTACCTAGGTAGGAGTCCATCACACAGCAGTCAGGTGGATCTATATAATTACTGTGTGTGACAGAAGCACTTACCTAGGTAGGAGTCCTTCACACCGCAGTCAGGTGTATCTATATAATTACTGTGTGTAACAGAAGGACTTACCTAGGTAGGAGTCCATCATACAGAAGTCAGGTGTATCTATATAATTCCTGTGTGTAACAGAAGTACTTACCTAGGTAGGAGTCCATCACACAGCAGTCAGGTGTATCTATATAATTCCTGGGTGTGACAGAAGGACCTATCTAGGTAGGAGTTCATCATACAACAGCCAGGTGTATCTATATAACTACTGTGTGTAACAGAAGGACTTACCTACGTTGGAGTCCATCATACAGCAGTCAGGTATCTATATAATTACTGTGTGTAACAGAAGGACTTACCTACGTTGGAGTCCATCATACAGCAGTCAGGTACATCTATTTAATTTGTGGATTTTCCTAACAGTTGTGAAGAAAAATGAGAATTTTTTTAAAGGCACGGAGGTGAATATTATGCTATAGCCTTCCTTACTGCAACCCTCAGCAGCAAAGACACTTTATTGTAATAACAGAACAAAAACAAGAAAACTTGATAGCATTTTACTCCTACCCCCAACCAATCATAAGTCCTCATTCCCTCTAAAACTGGCATGCAGCCTTGGTAACGTCTTCTTTTTTGCCATTGTGACCAAAGAACTGCATGTCTCCTTCAAAGTTAGAAAACTATAACATTTCTCAAACGAGCACCGCCATCCAGCAGCCTCGCAACAATGAGAAAGCCACAATTTGATAACATTGTACCCAGACCGAGTACCAATCCACCTAGGAACTCATGACATCTGAACCTGGAGAAAAAAAAGAGACAAGTGAAAGGGAAGAGAACAGGGGGGGAGATAATTTTCGCCTCCATGTCTTTAATAAAATTCTGACTTTCTATCACAGCTGTTAGGAAAATCCACAAAATTTATGGCAAACAAGGAGGCTTCTTATTATGCTAGTTCAAAGCTTACTCAAACATGACTAGAAAGATGAGTAATAGGTTTAAAGTAGAAGTCCCTAAACGTGGATTCCATATACCAATCTGCAGCCCTAAGCACATCCTCCAAACGTCCCCCATCCTGTAATGCCATTGACACCATAGCCCCTCCAGAAGAATGTGCCCCAAACGCGACTACATCAATCCCTGCCAGCTGCATAATCCATCTCACTCGTCTAGCCAACATAGTTGATGACAATGTTAGCTGCGGTTTTGAAAGGAGATCAACAATTGATTCCATCCAGACTTCTGCAGGAAGGCCATTCAAAGTTCATAGATCTTCAAACAACTAACCGCACACAACCACGGCCCAGCAGGAAAACGAGGGATAGGTAACCACCCGCATTCTAGTTTTGCTGCATCTATTAACCAAAAATTGAACACCAGCCGGAGTGAAAGACTGCTTGTGTAGGTCCAAAGCCCCAACATCAGACACTCTCTTAAAAGATATAAGCCAACGACAAAGTCAATATAGTCAATGTAGCCACCAGTGTCATAGACAATTTCTCATTCTGAGGTCAAGCACATCATTTACATTCCATAAGGACTGGTAGCAAGACAGAGATGACCTAGAAAAATGTATGCCTCGCAAGACCCTACATACCAAAGTGCTCTGCCCTACCGGCGCACCCATCCTCCTCGACATGACCTGCCGAAAAGGCAGAGCGATACATGTTATTAGACTTATAGCTCTTCCCTAGATCACAAAACAGAGGCAGAAAATTCATCACATCTATCATAGATGCTGATATGGGATCCAAATCCCTTTCCACGCACCAATGATTCCAAACTGCTCAGGCTAAATTGTACATGGATCGGGTACAAGGTGCCCATGATTCCCCAAAGATACTGAGCTGATCTCAACACTGAATGGGGAGAGAAAAACCACAGACGACGAGTGTCTATAGCAGACTAGGACTGTCTATGGACATCTCCAGAAATGGAGGAAACCATGGCTGAATCAGCCAGAATGGCATGACTATCACCACAGTCGCCCCCCGCTGTCTGGTGGACAAAATGGTCCAAGGAATAAAATCGAACGGGTGAAGTATAATTCCTTCCTGGAAACTGGATCTGCCCTCCAACTGAAAAACTCCTGTGCCGTTTCCAATTGCTGCAGTCTGAGAGGAACCTGGAATTCAAGTCAGCCACCATGTTGGATAAACCTGGCAAATAATCCTCCTGGAATGTGATTGTCAGAGGGTCAGCCCTGGACTGGATAGCAAATGGTTAACATATTCTGTATAAATCATTTGGACTGCTGAAATTATATCTTAAACCTGTGGGTTAAAAGAGACAACAGGCTCATTTCATTAGTTGGGGGTTGAAATATACAAGATGACATTTAATGGTGATGGATGCCTGCTGATGTTTGGATTTCCCACTCTAGTCCAGACAACCACTGTCCATTATCTTTGGGGGAAGGTATTCGTGTCTAGAATGTTCTCCCTTTTCTTATGGGAACGTCTAAGGAGAGGGACATTAACTGTCAGTTTGACATAAAACACATCTGGATTTGTATAATCCTATATGCAAGTTCCTGATATTGGAGCTCCACCCTATGGAACAAAAGAGTATTGCTACTAGGGTTTTAACTTCAAATAATGTTATCTTTTACTAACTAATCAGAGAGTCTAGAAAGTTAGTCTAACATCATATTCTAATGATCTGGATACTCGTCTTATCAGAGAAGGATGGGTTGTGCATTTCTGATAAGAGTTTTTTGGCTAATAAATACAGTGGGCTGGAAGCCAAGAGTCTCTTTGTTTGGACTTCCATGAAGTAGCCAATTTATAATGCATTGCAATGCATTGGATATCTCTCTGGCACTCAAATGGTTAAATAGAGCTTTCAAGCTATGGAAAATGCAAGGTGTTGGAGACCTCTCACTAGCATTCCAGGTGCTTAAAAGTCACATTTACATTAATGGAAATGTTGGGAATTTTTATTTGTTCTCTATAGTGCTAAAATTAAAAATGAGAATTTAATTGAAAAAAAGAGCAAGAAAAATCCTAAAAAACTACATAAATGACAAAGAGGTTTTTTAATGGTATATAGAGTATAAGTATATAGTGACAGCTATGTATGTGGACAAATATTCTCATTTAAGAATGTTCTCAGAATATTCACAGAAAATTCTCAGATTTAGAAACTTGACTTTATTTCATCATAAAAACGACCCGTCATTGTGAACTTTAGCAACAATTCTTAAAGAGACACTAAGAATGACTTTTATACATCTCCCCCATAATTCAGTTATAGCAAGACAATTATTCTTATTATTTATTGATTCACTCTCATTGGGCATAGTGCCCTGTGATAGCAAGAAAGCAGATGTAGTACCATTAGTCAAAAGGCAGTTAAGATCTAAACCTGGAAATTATGGACCTGTGAGCTTGACTTCAGTAGTGGGTAAGATACAGTATTAGAGGGATTACTAACTGCTAGCTTTCATATCTACAATAATAATATTATTAGTAACATTAAGCGTAGTTTTATGAAGAAGAGATCATATAATCTAATTTACTTGAATTCTATAAAAGGGAACGCGGTAAGGTGGACATGGGTTTAGTTGTGGATTTCGTATACTTGGATTTTGCTAAAGCCTTCAATATGATGCCTCACAAGAGATTACTACAAAAAAAAATATAAGGCTTCAGTTTGGGTGGTGATATCTGTACATGGATAGAAAACTTGTTAAATGATAGATGGCAGAGAGTTGCTGTAAATGGAAGCTGGTCTAAAGAGTAAGTGGGGTGCCACAGGGTTCTAGTCCTGAGCTCAATGATTTTCTTCCTCGTTTATTAATGACCTAGAAGTGGTAATTGAAAGTAATGCCCCAGTCTTTGCTGATAACACTAAACTGTGTAAGGAAATATATACAGAACAGGATGTGTTTTTTTCTACAGAAATATTTGGGTAAATAGAGCGAATGGACAGAAAAATAGGAAGATGAGAAGTAATCGAGATAAAAACAAGGTTATGTATTCGGAATGCAGAAATAAGCATGTTACATATACATATTCACTAGAAAACAACTTGGGGAATCCTCATTACAGAAGATTTAGGAGTACTGATAGACAATAGACTTCACAGCAGTGTGCAGAGTCACTCAGCTGCTGCAAGAGCAAATAGAGTACTAGCCTGCATAAAAAGAGGTGTAGAAGCAAGGGATGCTAATATTATCCTACTTCTGAATAAATCCTTGGTTAGGCCTCATCTAGAATATGAAGTACAGTTTTGGGTACCTGTTCTTTCAAAAATAATACTGAACAGAGAAAAGTATCTGCAACAAAACTGATAAAGGGACTGGAAACTTTTACTTATAAAAAAGACTAGTCAAGTTGGGTTTTTTTTACATTAGAGAAGAAGCATCCAAGTGGAGATATGTTTACTGAGGCCTAAAATCTAGTCGTTCCCATGCTCTATGGAGGTACCCATAGTTGACGTTTCCAAGGCCCCTTGACTTCATAGACAAGGACATTTTGACAGGGTGTCTCAGAAGTGATAGTGCTGCACTAACTGTAAATGGGCCTGAGATAAAGTAACAGCATTTCTGAATACAAGAAAATGGGAACCGATTTTAAGTAAACTTACTAACTTAGCTCTTGTCTCTCATTCTAAAAAAAGCACAAAAGACATGTAACCAAATGCTTTCTGAACAGGACAGTCTACACATGCATTTAACCATTTGAGCTCCAGAGGGGGTACTACCACCTCCTTTGGGACTCAAAGGGTTAAAAAAAAACAAGTTCAGGATTATATATTAAGGACCTCACATAAAATAAACACTGTTTACATACACAGGTTAGGTGTAAATACATGAAATTTAACCCTTTGAGTGCCAGAGAGATGTGCGCCATATTGCTTTGCATTGCGTTATAAACCCCCTCTGGCACTCAAAAGGTTAAAGTTATATCGATCAATTGAATGTTTTGGTGTTAGTGTTTTATTTTAACACTTTAGGAACCAGCGACGTGCCAGGATTTGCGTTAACCCTTTGAGTGCCAGAGGGGTATGCAATGCGTTGCGTACCCCTCTGGCACTCAAAGGGTTAAGAACTGGTGAAGGTACTTCTGGCACATCATGGAATTCTGGGCTGGCAGTGTGGCTGCATGTGGCTCTGACATCCCAGAATCCATTGTGAAAAAAATAATGTGCCGTGTTCCTTAACAGCAACCCTCTGCAGGATCGGGCAGTCGTTAAGGGGTTAATTATAGCTTCTTCTTTTTTTTAACATTATTTTGCTCCGTTTGTGACCAATGCGATGCAGCAAACTAGAGGTTTATTCCACATCAGTCTTGCTCAGGACTCCCCCGGATCGAACACAGATGCGGGTTCATTGGTGAAGATGAAGATTATCTCAGGTACATTCCAGGTTTCTGTCTCGTCCTCTTTCACAGAAATCGTATGTAAACTCCTGGGACACAACATCTGGTGGAAAAGAATGAAATAAAATTGTATTTACATAGCGAGCTTTATGTATTAACACCTGCGGATGTGCTTTATGGACCAGCGCCGCTCCGCCATCCCGGAATTCATTGTGAAAATAAAGTTCCGTGGTCCTTAACATTTTGAGTGCCAGAGGGGTACACAACGCATTGCTTTGCAGTGCTTTGCGTACCCCTCTGGCACTCTAAGGGTTAAAGGCATCCCTCCACTGGATCGGGCGGTCTTCAAGGGGTAAAGAATCAATGAAAAATTCAACAGCCAAGCCACTGTACCAAATGAGGTTAATCAAAAGATGAGCAGAGTTAAAATGTTGGATATATTTCATTGTGTTATTTCTGTAAGGTGAGTGTTGCACCTAACCCCGGGGACTCTCTTCAGATCTGACCCAGAGATTCCACTATTTATACTTATTTATCCCTTGTAACTCCACCCACTTTACTGTTCCAATCTCCGCCCTGTTCTTCACATGCTCCTCCCATTTTAAGGGAAACCCCACCTCCCCTCCTACCAATTCCTCCCAACCCAGTATAGCCACACCCACTTTATGATGAATACCATATCTCCAGGGGACAGAGGCTGATTCTCAGGGCTCAGCGAGTTCCCTTGTAACTCCGCCCACTTCACTGCAAGTTCCGGACAGTCTCCACCCTATTCTTCCCACTCTCCCCTCCAGTCAAGCTCCACCCACTTTATGATACCAATCATATCATTTGGACATTGATACCAATCATATCATATGGACATTGCCACCATAGTGGACATCCGGAGGCTTGGGGTAAGAAAGTTCCCAGGAATGATGGCACCATATGGTAATGTAGGTTAATGAAGCATTTCACTGCAGTACTGTATGCTAATTAAAGCAGAACTATCACATGCATATAATCATCCCCCAATCACAGGAGTAACTAGAAGCCACGGTGCAAGAATTGCCATGGGCCCCCCGGCCACATTGGCCCCCTCAACCACATTGGCCACCTCCACATTGCTCCCCATCTCCACAATGCCCCTCAATCTCCACATTGCCCCTCCAATCTTCACATTTCCCCTTTCACATTGCCCTTATCTCCACATTGCCCCTTCCATAATGCCCCCATCTCTACTATGCCCTCCAATCTCCACATTGCCCCTTCCACAATGCTCCCCAATCTCCACATTGCCCCTTCCACAATGCCCCCCAATCACCACATTGCCCCTAAATCTCCTACCTCCCTGGTGGTCCAGTGGCAGAGGACAGGTCTGTGCACAGACCTCTTCTCCCGCACGGTCCTCTTCAGTAATGCAGAGCGCTGGGAGATGATGTCATGATGATGTCATCTCCCATCGCTCTGCATTACTAGAGCACCAGTCTGCTGGAGGGAACACTGATCTCCCTGTGACAGACCGGCACTCTCGTAATGCAGATCCCCAGCGCTCTGAATTATTTAATTGCAGGCGTCAGACAAGGGGGTCGCAGAGGAGGCCGGGCCCCTGGAGTGACGGGCCCAGTTGCAGGTGCGACCCCTATAATTACGCCAGTGCTCCCAATTAATTGTTAGTATACTGGTAAACATGGTAATAATGTTATAACGCTTGTTAAGTGCTGGCATTAATTGCAATCATAAGTTCGCATGAGACTCACCTCAGCACAACACTGCAGACATCTTGGGGAAATGGGATCTGTGCGCCTGCACTCTCCATCTCTGTCTCCTCACTGGTTATTTGCCAAAGAGGGATTTGCATGGTACCATATGGTACAGACAGGGATGGACAGCGCAGACGCACAGATCCCACTTCGCCAAGATGTCTGCTCTGTTGTATTGATGTAAGTTCCATACCAGCTTATGATTGCAAATAATGCCGGCACTTAACAAACGTTATAACACTATTTCAGTGATTGCCAGGATACTAACCATTAATTGGGGGTCAGTAATATGTATGTGATAGTTCCGTTTTAAGCTCTGTCCTGATCTTTTCCAGAAATAAAAGTCTGAATATATCCTAATCTATATATCTCCTGGGGGGAGTACTAAGGTGTGATAAAGAGATGATAAAGATGAGATGACTTCTCCAGTTTGATGAACTCTCCAAGTCTTATGTTATTCTATAGAGGCAATGTACTAAGATTCTCCGACTTGAAATATCTTAGTTCATAGGCTCCATATAATAACATAGGACTTGGAGTGTTTATAACACTGGAGAAGTTACTGGGGGAGATGCACTAAGGTGTGATAAAGAGGTGATAGAGAGGTGATAATTTGGAGATGACTTCTCCAGTGTTCTAAACTCTCCAAGTCCTATATTATTATATGGAGACAATGCACTAAGATTTCTCCAGCTTTGGAGGTCTTAGTGCGTTGGCTTCATAGAATAACACAGGAATTGGAGAAGTGATATCACTGAAGAAGTTATCTCCATGTTATCAACACTTTATGACGTCTTAGTACATAAACCCCATCACTTCTTTATCACGACCATGCAGCTTCCCCCGGGACTTTTGGTTGAAATGATCATAGGAAGATCTGAATGTAGTTTGCAAATAGCCGTACAAATTTAAGGTGACATGGCCACTTTAATTCTTTGAGTGCCAGGGAGGCATCCAATGCACATCAAAGGGTTAACAGCAAGCATGAGTGTTAGTCCATATACTAGCCCGTTACCTCCCAACATTTCCCATGCCCAAAGAGGGACAGCTTTGAATTAGGTGGTGTTGCTGGGGGTGTGGATGGTGGGTTGGGACAAACGGTTTTAGATTAACCCTTTGAGTGCCAGAGGGGTATGCAACGCATTGCAAAGTAATGCATTGCGTACCCCTCTGGCACTCAAAGGGTTACAATAACTGCTACTTTAAAATCTTGAAGACCAGAGGGGTTAAAAAAAATTCCTGTTGAGTTAACCCTTTAAATGCCAGAGGGTATAGCAATCGTTTGGCAACTCTCTGGCATGCAAACGGTGAAATTGGCTTTTTAACCCCTTGAGCACTAGAGAGCTACTGCGTAGTTTGTTTGTCCAAGAATTGCTCCAATTTCCTTCTTTGTGTGTACAGCCTTAAGTGCAGACAAAAGTGTTCACAAAAAAAAAAAAAAACAGGCGCATGATTAGATAAATAATCCTCCACCGCAGTCACCCAGTGAGTGGATACTCACAAAACAGATCACTGTGATCCTACTTATGCAGGTCCCAGCTGTAAAAGCTTTTAGGGGTATCACATTGTTCCAGATACAGTGAATCCTAAGGTGCACCAAATGGGCTGCTCCTGAACAGGGTGACCACATTTCCTTCCTGCCATTCCGGGACACTGTCGACATGATAGTGGCAAAGTACTTCTCTCTAATGTGGCTGAGCGGGGAAGGTCACAGGGAGACATCTCTTTAAAACTTTTACCTGTTGCTGGAGGGACACGGTAGCTGCCTTGCTTCTGCTGCTACCTCTGCCCAGTCAAGTGACTGTGTGAGCGCCCCCAGACTCACTCACGTAGATAACATGCGTCTCAGCACCACCACCCCTGCCGTCTCATGCACCAGCCAACCAATGAGAGAGGAGCATCATGATGATGCTCATCTCTCTCATTGGCTGGCAGTGCATGTTGCTAGAAACAGGCACTGGAGTGTCTGTCTACAGTCCATGCACCGGTGTCCGGTCTCTGCTGCCTCAGTACCCCTGCCTCTGAATGTGGAGAAGCACTACAGGCAGCAGAGTTATAAGAGCGGCACAGCAAGGCAGACATTTTTTATGCAGCATTGCATACACACAGTTACATGGCTGGCTGTATGTAGCTGGTAGATGAGGCAGAGTATAACAGACAGTGGCTTAATTTCGGAACTGTTTATTGTCCCGGTCGGGGGTGAGTCAGGACTTGGGACCAATACTTGAATTAAGGGACTGTCCCGTGCATTCCGGGACACATGGTCTGGTTCTCTCCACATGGTCAAAGAATTCAGAAACATAAAAACCACAGGGAGCCCAATAGTGTAAATCCGCGATATATAGTCTAAAATGCAATGAGCAAATGGTACTCACAAGTGGGGTGGTCAGATGTTAATCTGATATATAGTGCAAGTGTAGATAATGGCACTAGCAAAATGAAATGGGTAAAAATTACAATGACAATTCCATAAATGTGGTGATTGTAATGGGTCTAATGCATTTCACTGTGCTATACCACTGCTTTTTCAAAGACAAAAGATCCTTGTATGTAAGGTAGATCTGATTTCTAGGAGTACCTGGAATCTGATCCGGATGCAGTACATCATACCAGGTTACCTGAGTGGACACTGGTCATTGCCTCCACTTGCCTTCTATGTCAGATTAACATCTAACCACCACACTGGTGATGAATACCATTTGTTCATTGTATTTTAGAGCATACATCACGGATTTACACTACTGGGCACCCTGTGTTTTTTGTTTTTTTGATGTTTCTGTCTTCTTTCCACACCTAGCACCCTATACAATTTGTTGACATGTTGAAAATATTTAATCAATAAGAATTTTTCTCTGTGCTGCTCGTTTGCCCTGGAATTGTACCAGTTTTTCTTCATACATCAGCCCCGCTGTCTGGGCCTCATCACTCACATGAATCCTTCTGCGCAGTCTTTGGGCCCCACTGATTTTTCATGAGCGAAGCAGGCGATCCGGCAGTAACCCAAAAAGTTGTCGCATCCCCAGAGAGACGTTATCGCATCACCTGCAAACAGCAAGTTACAGCACAATTATTTTCCATATCGCTAATGCCCCATTGAAATGTAACAATGATCACTATAGAATTACAGTTCGAGAAATTCCCCGGAAGGGACCGCAGGGTACAGGAGGGGAAGCATGTCATGGGGAGGGTTGAGACATAAAGGAAGTGGTGTGTGATGGGGAGGAGTAAAGGAAAAGGGCTTAAAGGGTTGGGGACAGGAAATGGGCTGTTGTCTGGAGGAAGAGGGGACAGAGGAAGCATCCCTCCCTCCCGCCCTCCCTTTATGGTGTGGTTGTGTGTCTGGACGGGCGGATAGTACTTGCATGGTTTTCAGAGATCGATGTTAGAGGATTTTATCCTCGGGCGGAAGCCCTTTGGGAGTTTGCCCCGGACTTAGGTCGCGGGAGGTAACGTTACCCATTAAAGCTAAAGTGGCCAATGGGGTAATTCAGTGGGAATCAGCTGTAAGTGCTGAAAATGGTGGAGTCAGCTGTAAGTGCTGAAAATGGAAAATGTTTGCCCCAGACTTAGGTCGCGGGAGGTAACGTTATCCCATTGAAGCTAAAGTGGCCAATGGGGTAATTCAGTGGGAATCAGCTGTAAGTGCTGAAAGTGGTGGAGTCAGCGGTAAGTGCTGATGAATGGTGGAGTCAGCTGGGAGTGCTGACAAATGTTGGGATCAGTTGTAGTGCTGAAGAATGGGTCATTTTTGCATGAGCCTTTACAATTTGGCCATGCTTAGTTTCAAGGAAAGCAGATTGACAAGGATTGTCAGTGAATGATTGATTATTGGTTAACTGTTAATTATTGTTTTGTTTGAATAAGAATAATAATAATGTGAGTGAAATAGTTAAATAAAGCTGTGGTCTGTTAACCCCAAATTAGATGTGTCGTTACTTATTTATGGATCATACCATCTCCCTATGACATGGGTTTTCCTAACTATTGTGATGGAAAGCACCTACAAAGGGCACAAACACCGCATAAAACACAATCAGAACAACCATCCAAGAAAATATTCATAATATTTAATATGAAACATAAAAATTAACAGTCATAGTATTTAATATTAAAATAGAATAACAGACACTAAGGTAAGGATACTTATCTGAGGGAGCAGCAAAGAAAGAGGAGGAAACTAATGCCGCATCACAGTTTATAGTGTGGGACTCTATGTGATTGGTGGAACAGTGGATATGTGATACTAGCAAGTTTTCTTGTTCAGTTTGTTATTTAAATAAAGTTTTTCTTTGCTGCTGAGGGATGCAGTGGAGAAAGTATAAGCATAATACAAAACCTCCGGTCTTGACATACAATTCTATCTAATATCTCTTTGAGTGCCAGAAAGGTATCAAACATATTGAGTTGCAATGCATTGATACATCTCTGGAATGCAAAGGGAATAAGGCCTTGCTCAGTAGGGGTGCAACTACAGGTAATTCAGAGGGTGAAGCTGTGATAAGACCCAACGCCCAAGGGAGCCTCATATTTAAACTGAGTGCCAAGTAGATCCTAGGTACATCCAGTTCACATTCCTTAAAGGAGCAATAAAAATAAAACATTTCTGAAAACATTTATGTTATAGAGCTTTTTCTGCTGAGTAAAACTAGGGCACTCTATCTGCTGTCAGATGTTTTATTCAACATTTATAACAGTTCAAATAACCAGGAAGTGAATTTACTGTGCTTTTACTTCCTGACAGGAAGTGACTCGGCAGTTTCTATCCCATTCTGTGGAGAACTGTATATCACTGACTTTCCTTTCCACTGGAATGTAACAGAAAAACTGATTGGAATTTGACCACTAGAGGACATTGTTAATTAAAAAAACAACAACACAGGTTTAAACTGTAATTGCCTGGAAATATGCATTTCTCAGCAGCGAGAGTAGTCTTATTTTACGCAACAGGAAAAGCCCTACTATATATATTTCTTCATAAAAAAGGTTTACTGTTCCTTCAATGCTGTGCTCAGATACCAAAATAATGCCCATTGGTCTCAGCGGTGTGATGAAATGGATGCATTCGACTCGAAATATATATATAGTCAAGTTGTAGTATGCCTGAACTGCACCACAAGCTACTGACGGGGTCTGATTAACATGGGGCTGAAGATGGAGATGAAACTCAGGCCCAATGAAAACAACTTTATGTGCCTGACAGGAAGCTCACTGGATGTGTTTCCAGAGAGTTTTCTGTCAAGGAACATGAAAGCGGGGATAGTGATACACTGTAGAAATGATACAATGTAAAAAAAGACAGTGAAACAATGTAGAAAAGCCTGCTTCTTATCCCTGGTCCTTGGAACACACCAGCAGGTCAGGTTTCAAGGATATTCATAGTTATGCACAAGTGCAATGAAAATGACTGAGCCACTGATTACACAACAATGAACACACACACACGTGAGCTGAAATGTGGCCTGTTGGTGTGTACTCAGGACTAATCACTGTTCTACAGCACACAGAGCATTCAGTGCTGCAGGGATAGTGTTACATTGTATCAATATCCAGCTTTCACAGTACCCAATAGGGAGCTCTTTGGAAGCAGGAACCTCTCAGTGTCAGGGACTGATGTGCAAAATTATCTGAAGACGAAAAAATAAAGTAAACGGTATTAGCAATCTGACATTTCATATTAAACCCTTGCAAAATATCTAAAGACACAAAAGAGGTTGGCTGATGATTGATGAAAAAAGACATGCGTCCATCAAGTCCACCCCATGCCAAATCACCCCTGTTGACCCAGAGGAAGGCAAAACAAACAAATAAACATTGAAACCATTTCCAATTTAGCCCCAAGTGGGTAAAAAAATTCCTTACTGACTCCAAACGGCAGTCGGATATTTCTCTGGATCAACATCCTATCTGCTGTGAAACCAGCTGTCATAATTCTCAGTATTGTCTGAACTAGAACAGTAGTAATTATTTTTTTGAAAGTAACTACAGTATCTGTAAGCACAGCATCCTGAGGCAAAGAATTCCATAACTTTACTGCCCAGATTGTAAAAAAAATCCTAGGCTTTGTTTTAGTCTAATGGATGACCTTTATTTTTTTGTTCAGGTCTTTAAGTAGATAGTTAATCAGAGAGTTGTGTTTGGCCTCAAAAATATATGCTAATAGTAATCATATCAGCCCTTAGACGTCTCTTCTCTAATGTAAACAAACCCAGTTTGGCTAGTCTCTCTTTATAACTCAGATCCTCCAGTCCCTTTATCAGTTTTGTTGCACTTCTCTGCACTTTTTCCAGCTCAGTAATGTCTTTTTTTAAAGGGACTGTAATGTCCCCGAAAAACTTTATATTTTTGTAGAGCTCAAGAAAATAAGAAGAATGGTACAAACCCTGTATCTCAAACCGCTATGGTTTGAGAGATATTTGCACTGAAAGTTCACCCCTCTCTCTCCTTCTCCTGACGTTGGCGTCTAGCTGACAGCAGGAGATTCCGGTCTGGGGACCAGCCAGTGGCTCTGCAGCAGATCTGAAATCCCGTTATTGCAAAAGAATTACTACATTGGAAATGTCTACAAAGTGTGCTTGCAAACCAGGCTCACTTTGTAGACATTTCCAGTGAAGTAATTCTTTTGCAATACCGCTATTTCGGCTCTTCTGCAGAGCCTCCTCGAGTCGTACGGCTCGAATCTCCTGCTGTCAGCTTTGCAGCTGACATCAGGAGAAGGGGAGGGAGGGGGGAACTTTCAGTGCTTATATCTCTCAGACCGTAGTGGCTTGAGAGATAGGGTTTGTACCATTCAGCTTATTTTCTTCAGCTCTATAAACGTATAAAAAGTTTTTATGGGACATTACTGTCCCTTTAAGAACTGGTGCCCAAAATTGTACTCCATATTCTAGATGAGGTCTTTATACAGAGGTAGGATAATATTAGCATCCCGTGCATCTACACCTCTTTTTATGCAGGCTAGTACTCTATTTGCTCTTGCAGCCGCTGACTGACTGCACACAGCTGTGAAGTCTATCATCTATCAGTACTCCTAAATCTTTAACCCCTTAAGAACCGGCCATGCACACACGCAGCCAGCACTTAAAGGGATAGTAATACTTCGTTTTAACTTTATTTTATTTTGTAGGCATGAAAAAAACACGAAGAATGATATAAGTCTTATCTCTCAGACCTTTATGGTTTATGAGATATTCACAAGCAAAGTATCCCCCTCCCGCCCCTTTTACTGATGTAACAATGTTCAGCCAGATCAGAAGGGAGGTGCCCAGGTAGACTGCAGAGAGGGACAATCTTCAATTAAGATAAGGGAAAAACCTGAAAAGCTTGTCAAGGGGGGCAGGGATTTCATTGTTCTCATAGGAAGAAGATTGCCCCCTGCTGTTATCTGTCTGGTCTATGGACTACATTCCACATCTGAGAAGAGATGGCTTACACTAGGTAAAAGGGGCGGGAGGGGAAACTTTGCTTGTGAATATCTCTCAAACCATAAAGGTTTGAGAGATAAGACTTATATCGTTCTTCATGTTTTTGTAATGCCTACAAAATAAAATAAAGTTAAAACGAAGTATTACTATCCCTTTAAGGACCACGGACCTTTTTTATTTTGTGCAGTCCGATTCAGTGCTCCCCGAATGGCATGCAACCGGGAGGGGAGCCCTGAATTCCATGCCGTACATGTACGTCCTTGGTCCTTTAGGGACATCCACCCCGTGACGTACATGTACGTCATGGGTCGTTAAGGGGTTAATGAGGATTCCCCAAGTTGTTTCCCATTTAGTATATGTAGCAAGTTTGTTTCTACAACACAAATGCATAACCTTACATTTATCTACATTAAATGACATCTGCCACTTTACTGCACATTCACTTAGTTTATCTAAATCTGTAAACACTGGGGCTGGTGTACTAAATAAAAATGGTGCATTTCAGGGTGGAAACCAACTGCTCTATAGTGGACAAATAATAATTCCAGAAAATTCCTGTTGATTTAAATTGGCCTTTAACCCTTTGAGCGCCAGAGAGGTATAGTTGGATAACTTGCTGGCACTCAAACCCCTTGTATGCTAGATGGGTCTCCATCATTTCAATGCAGTGGACCTCGCTAGCATTCAGTGAATTGAAAAAAAATGTAACCCTTTGAATGCCAAATGGGTAACTCAGAGTGTTAAATCTATAGGAATTATATAAATTCCTTTTATGGTGGTGACTGTTCACTCCAGAATTGTGCCTGTTGCATCTAATGAATAAGTAGACGCGCTGCCTTCTGCTTTTGATAGTGCAGTGGCACCATCTAGTGGCTGATTTTAGTAACACTGCACAGAATCATATCCCAACCACAGTATTCAGGTGAAGGGGCCTGTAGAGACTTTTCTACCCCCACCCTGCTGAAAATTAATTATACTTTATAAATTATATAAGTTACAAAAAATTGTTTATTGTAATATCTTTCAAGATATGGACATTTATAAATATATAATTGTGAATGTTACATCATGCCTTTCATTATTAATAGTGATGAGCGAGCGTGCTCGGCCGATGCTCGGATCGGCTCGAGCATCGCTCTGCTCGGCACATGGCGGTACTCGTCGAGTACCGCCATGTGCTCTCCCGCCATGTTCGGGTGGCGGGGATCTGTGCCGGAAGAGGCACAGATCCGAAGACGCTCCGCTGGACCACCAGGGACTGGAGGTACGGGGGCATTGCGGAGATGAAGGGGGCATTGCGGAGATGAAGGGGGACATTGTGGAAGAGGGGCATAGACTCTATGCCCCTCTTCCACAATGTCCCCCTTCATCTCCGCTATGCCCGTCTTCCACAATGTGCCCCTTCATCTCCGCTATGCCCCTCTTCCACAATGTGCCCCTTCATCTCCGCTATGCCCCTCTTCCACAATGTCCCCCTTCATCTCCTCTATGGCATAGAGGAGATGAAGGGGGACATTGTGGAAGAGGGGCATAGCGGAGATGAAGGGGCACATTGTGGAAGAGGGGCATAGCGGAGATGAAGGGGCACATTGTGGAAGAGGGGCATAGCGGAGCTGAAGGGGGACATTGCGGAGCTGAAGGGGGCATTCGGAGATGAAGGGGGCATAGCGGAGATGAAGGGGGCATTGACCAGGCACCCTCCCCTCATCAGAGCAGGGGGTGCCTGGTGTCGCCCCATTCATTTCAATGGGGCTCGGGTGCTCGGCCGAGCACTCGAGCCTCAGGGGGTGCTCGGTCAGAGCACCCGAGCACCCGAGCATCGGGGTGCTCGCTCAACACTAATTATTAATAATCTTTCAAAGTATTATAAGTCTCTTTGACAAAAAATCCTGTATCCTGAATATATGTGTATGTGTGTGTAATGCAGTTTTCAAAGGTTACAGTCCAGCCTGTCATGCAGTGGTTGAGTTATTGGTCACATTCTCCCATAGAATTAAGTACAATAACTGTCTTGACACTAGGTGGCACTGTTGCTGCATGAATTGATAAATGACATGTTGCAGCAGCAGGAATACGTTTGTTTTACTCAACAGGCAAATCTTTACAATATATGATCTTGTTTTTTTTAATGGACAAACATAAAATGTATTTTTGTGAATGGACTAGCACAGCTTTTTTCTGTGGCCTTTTCATTATATTGAGGTGCTGTGGCTATTGTTTTCTATGGAGAGCTCTACTCATTGATCAGCTCCCATATAACATGGAAAGGTCTAGAAATGTTCACTCATCTTCTCACAAATTAATTTTGCTTTGTAATAACATTTGAACAAAGCATCTCCCAGAGATGGGTGTGGCCTTGTTTTAATCACTACACTGTACATTTTGCATAATTAGGGTTATTATCAATTTAAGACCCTGTGCCCAAAATAAGAACTATTTTGGAGAAAACCATCTGATGTAACAGGAGACCTATATACATTTTAATTGATTAAATGTTGTTTTTAACCCCTTGAATGCAAAAGAGGGATTAAAAGCCCCATTAGATCAATGGAAATAAAGGCAATTTTATTTCTCCACTGTTCAAGTGGCTTGCTCCATAAATTGCTCCACATTTATTTTAGCATATTATCCATAAAGTAGAACTATACCCTTGTGATAACAGAAGGACTTACCTAAGTATGAGCCATTAATGTCACAGCCCACTATATATTTCTGCCATTTCTGTGAGTTTGATCTCTGCTGTAGTCTGTAGCTGGAGAGTGACATTTTACTATCTTGAGAATGTTTACATGCCATGAATGGGGGTTCCCCTCTGTGGCTAATCTGATTCAGATTGATAAAGTCTATTGTTTATTGTATGGCGATGTCAACTAAATACTATACAAATTATATATATAATATATCTGTTTGCTTTATGAAGAATTCCTATGTAAGGTTTTCTGTTTCGTCAAATCAATATGCTAACTGATTTAAATGGGACTTTTTACCTTTGAATACTAACTCCAACACATTGCAATGGGTTGCAGTATGCTGGAGACACAAGTAGCATTCAAGGAGTTAAAGTATCATTTAATGCAATGGGAATACTTAGAGTTCACCTACAGTTTATCTGGTGTCCAGAGAGTTTTTCTATTGCATTCTATGGGAAATGTGAGTCACTGACTACAGTTCTATACAGAATGTGATAGTAACAGCTCTAGCACATGACAATTATTATGTTACATTCTATGGGAGAGGTGAGTCACTGACTACAGTTCTATATAGAATGTTACAGTAACAGCTCTAGCACATGACAGTTATTATGTTACATTCTATGGGAGAGGTGAGTCACTGACTACATTCCTATATAGAGTGTGACAGTAACAGCTCTAGCACATAACAGCTATTATGTTACATTCTATGGGAGAGGTGAGTCACTGACTACAGGTCTATATAGAATGTGATAGTAACAACTCTAGCACATGATAGTTATTATGTTACATTCTATGGGAGAGGTGAGTCACTGACTACAGTTCTATATAGAATGTGATAGTAACAGCTCTAGCACATGACAGTTATTATGTTACAATCTATGGGAGAGGTGAGTCACTGGCTACAGTTCTATATAGAATATGATAGTAACAGCTCTAGCACATGACAGTTATTATGTTACATTCTATGGGAGAGGTGAGTCACTGACTACAGTTCTATATAGAATGTGATAGTAACAGCTATAGCACATGACAGTTATTATGTTACATTCTATGGGAGAGGTGAGTCACTGGCTACAGTTCTATATAGAATGTGATAGTAACAGCTATAGCACATGACAGTTATTATGTTACATTCTATGGGAGAGGTGAGTCACTGACTACAGTTCTATATAGAATGTGATAGTAACAGCTATAGCACATGACAGTTATTATGTTACATTCTATGGGAGAGGTGAGTCACTGACTACAGTTCTATATAGAATGTGATAGTAACAACTCTAGCACATGATAGTTATTATGTTACATTCTATGGGAGAGGTGAGTCACTGACTACAGTTCTATATAGAATGTGATAGTAACAGCTCTAGCACATGACAGTTATTATGTTACAATCTATGGGAGAGGTGAGTCACTGGCTACAGTTCTATATAGAATATGATACTAACAGCTCTAGCACATGACAGTTATTATGTTACATTCTATGGGAGAGGTGAGTCACTGACTACAGTTCTATATAGAATGTGATAGTAACAGCTATAGCACATGACAGTTATTATGTTACATTCTATGGGAGAGGTGAGTCACTGGCTACAGTTCTATATAGAATGTGATAGTAACAGCTATAGCACATGACAGTTATTATGTTACATTCTATGGGAGAGGTGAGTCACTGACTACAGTTCTATATAGAATGTGATAGTAACAGCTATAGCACATGACAGTTATTATGTTACATTCTATGGGAGAGGTGAGTCACTGACTACAGTTCTATATAGAATGTGATAGTAACAGGTCTAGCACATGACAGTTATTATGTTTCATTCTATGGGAGAGGTGAGTCACTGACTACAGTTCTATATAGAATGTGATAGTAACAGCTATAGCACATGACAGTTATTATGTTTCATTCTATGGGTAAGGTGAGTCACTGACTACAGTTCTATATAGAATGTGATAGTAACAGCTCTAGCACATGACAGTTATTATGTTACAATCTATGGGAGAGGTGAGTCACTGGCTACAGTTCTATATAGAATGTGATAGTAACAGCTCTAGCACATGACAGTTATTATGTCACAATCTATGGGAGAGGTGAGTCACTGGCTACAGTTCTATATAGAATGTGATAGTAACAGCTCTAGCACATGACAGTTATTATGTTACATTCTATGGGAGAGGTGAGTCACTGACTACAGTTCTATATAGAATGTGATAGAAACAGGTCTAACACATGACAGTTATTATGTTACATTCTATGGGAGAGGTGAGTCACTGACTACAGTCTATATAGAATGTGATTGTAACAGCTCTAGCACATAACAGTTATTATGTTACATTGTATGGGAGAGGTGAGTCACTGACTACAGTCTATATAGAATGTGATTGTAACAGCTCTAGCACATGACAGTTATTATGTTACATTCTATGGGAGAGGTGAGTCACTGACTACAGTTCTATATAGAATGTGATAGTAACAGGTCTAGCACATGACAGTTATTATGTTACATTCTATGGGAGAATGTAGATAGAATATCTAGATAGAATGTGATAGTAACAGCTTCACCAGTTCCTGACACCTTGAATTGTTATAATTGTTGAGTAAAGCAACTAATAGAGGTGGGAGTACCCTTGTTTTACTCAGCAATACAATTACGACAAAATATACTTTACTGATCATTTAAGCATATTGTTAACCCTATTGTTTACTAGAAATGTCTCCACTACATATCTTACCAATGCACTGGAAATTTCTCCAGCATCCAGGTGGTTAATAAGGACAAAGAAGCACACCCCGGTTAACTCAGTGTTGATTACTTACCTCTATGCAAGGTGACAGCCATCAGAAAGATAAGAAATAACACAGTATGCTTCATGTCGGTATATCTGGTCTTCACGTTTACTGATCCCTGTATGTTCAAGGTCCAAACAGCTTCTAATGTGGACGACTATGCAAGCTTCATAAATAGTTAGGGCCTCTTAATCAGTGACTGAAAATTAATTGGTATTTTGTCATTCCAATACAGCCTTAAACACTGCTAACATACTAAATGCTAAAAAGAGTTATCAAGCATTAAATCACATTATCTAAATGACATTATGTAGTCGGATGGATATATGTATATCAGACAAAGACGCTCTGTCTCTTGGGATGGAAGAAGATTCTCTTTTACAGAAGTGAATTTGGACCATAAGGAAGAAGACATGACTTGAGTCATAAGACAGTAACTTGCTACAATAAGAAGATTGTTCTCTATGTAATGAGAGACAAGTGGACTCAGATAGTTCCGCTAAACCAATGACAGGCAACCCGATTCACCCCAATGACTACATATGAGGCCCTTAAAGGGATAGTAAAGTTTCAAAATAAATGCAGCTTCAATTAATCTTCACAGTATTTGGGCCATGGAGAGTGTTATTTCAATACTGTCAGAGTTGTAGTACAAGAGTAATTGAATGATAAAGTATCCCCCTCCCACCTCTTTTACCTAGTGTGAGACTGCTCACTTCAGATGTGGAATCTGGTCTCTTGACCGGACAGATCACAGCAAGGGACAATCTTCTTACTGTGATCATAAGGAAAACCCTGTCCACCTTGACAGGTTTTTCAGGTTTTCCCCCATGCTCACTGAAGATTGTCCCTCTCTGTTATCCATCTGGGCAGTCTTGCTGCTCTGAGGTGAGCAGTGTTACATCAGTAAAAGGGGCGGGAGGGGGATACTTTATCATTCAATTACACTTGTACTACAGCTCTGACAGTATTGAAATAACACTCGCCATGGCCCAAACACTATGAAGATTAGTTGGACAGGCTTTTATTGGAAATATTACTATCCCTTTAACCCTTTGCATGCCAGAGGAGTACGCAACGCATTGCACAGCAATGCGCATTGTGTGCCCCTCTGGTACTCAAAGGGTTAAAGGGATAGTAACACTTAATACGTAACATTTGATGTATTGTAGGGTGTATCCTCTTTACTCAAACAAAGGTACTCTCACTGCTGAGAGCTGTTTGATTCAAAAGTTATTGCAGTTCAAACATGGGAGGTTTGTGGTCAACTGACCAGAGCTGTACATAGGATGCTATAGCAACAGTGCCAACGTACAATTTCAGGACACTGTGATATTGCACATACTAAAAATTTCAAGTTTGAGCCGCAATAACTTTTGAATAAATCACCTCTCAGCCGTGAGCGTTTCTTTGTTTTACTGAGGAGGATAAACCCTACAATATATATTACATATTAAGTGTTACTATTACTTTAAGTCCACCAAATAATCACATATTATGGTTTAAAATTTTAAATAGGCACTGAAACATAGAAATGTAGGTCCTTGTGTATCAATGCCAAACCAATTAACTGTGCTGTAGAGTTCAAATAAACATTCCTTTTTATTTAATGTTTCCTTTAATTCCTTGAATGCTATAGAGTAAGTCAGTTGGAGACCGCTTTGTCATTCAATAAGTTAAAAAGCTAACATTAAATTGAGTATTGGTACTTCAATAAAGTTTATTTAAAAAAAAATGGAGTATTGGGAAATTCCGATATATATACATCCTATAGAATTTGACGGCACATAAGAGGCAATCGGCCCATTTCCCTAGCTACTCAACTCAGACAAGACATATTTAAAGGGATAGTAATACTTAAAATGTAAAAAAAAATATGTTGTAGGATGGTGTAGCAACAGCGCCACTGTACAATTTCAGGCCACTGTGATATTGCACCTAAAAAATTCAACTTTGAAAATTAATAACTTTTGAATGAAACACCTTTCAGCAGTGGGAGTACTCTTGTTTTACTCAGAGGGATAAACCCTACAACATATTTTTTTTTTTACATTTTAAGTATTACTATCCCTTTAACCCTTTGAGTGCAGAGCAATGCGTTGCGTACCCCTCTGGCACTCAAAGGGTTAATCCATAGACCAAGCATATGCCTGTCCCAAGAGTTCTTACATTCATTTACTGTTTTAGCCTCTGCCACGTCTGCTGGGAAGCATTTCCATGTATCTATCACAATTTCTGTAATGTAGTTTTTTTTTTTCTTAAATTTTCTCTTATTTTTTCCATTCCCCAATTTTAGGACGTATCCTCTAGAATTCCTTTTATTCTGGAAAATAGATTGCTGCTGAACCTTATTAAATCCCTTAATATTTAGGAGTTTTCAGTTATATCACCCCTCCATATGTTTAAGCAGATTAAGTGCTTGGATGCTTTGCAGTGCATTGGAGACCTCCAGTACCTGAGGTGTTAAGGTGGAACATTGCAAGTATAAAGGATCGCACTTAAAGGGATAGTAATACTTCGTTTTAACTTTATTTTGTAGGCATTAAAAAAACATGAAGAATGATACAAGTCTTATCTCTGAAACCTTTATGGTTTAAGAGATATTCACAAACAAAGTATCCCCCCTGTTCAACCAGATCAGAAGGGAGGTGCCCAGGTAGACTGCAGAGAGGGACAATCTTCAATTAAGATAAGGGAAAAAGCTGAAAAACTTGTCAAGGGGGGAAGGGCTTTCATTGTTTTCATACAAAGAAAATTGTCCCCTTCTGTTATCTGTCCTGTCATACAACCTGATCCACATCTGAGAAGAGATGGCTTACACTAGGAAAAAGAGGCGGGGAGGGGAACTTTGCTTGTGAATATCTCTTAAACCATAAAGGTTTGAGAGATAAGACTTATATCATTCTTCATGTTTCTTTAATGCCTACAAAATAAAATAAAGTTAAAACGAAGTATTACTATCCCTTTAAGCTTAAAGTGATAGTAATGTTTCACAAAAACAGCAGCTCCAATTAATCTTCATAGCAATTGAGCCATAGAGTGTTATTTCAACATTGTGAGAGTTGTAGTTCAAGAGTAATTGAATGATAAAATTTCCCCCTCCCGCCCCTTTTACCTAGGGGTCATGATCAGGAGCATAAACCAAATGACAAGCCAGAATCAGGAACCAGGACAGGTAATCAACCGGAGTCAGGAGCACAGAAGTCCGCGATGTCAGGAACAAGCCAGAGGTCAGAAGCACAGAAGTCAACGAGGTCTGGAACAAGCCAAGGGTCTGGAACACAGCAAACAGGAGCGCAGGAAAATCCACAGAAGCAACAGGTCAGCAAACAAACACAAGGACAATGAAGAAGTGAGCCAAGCTGCTATAAATACCCTGACAGGGTTGGCTGATAACAGTCAGGTGAGCAATCAGAGAGGTCAGCTGATCAGTCTGAGCCAGAAACTCAGAAGACAGCAGCAGTGAATAGAAGAGCACTTGATTAGCTCAGACATCAGAACCAATAGGCAGAGTTAAACTGTTCAGCAAAACCTTGACAGTATCCCCCCTCCATAACCCTGGGATTGTTGTGAGCATTGCAACGACTCTTGGACCTGCATCCATGTGGATCGGATTAGTTGGAGATTATCTTCCAATGTTGGGATCCCCTGAGGAGTGAAGGAATCTGGAATCATGAAGGGTTGATACCCATAATTCTCCATGAAAAGGGAGAGCCGGGTAGAAGCCGAGACAGCACTGTTATGAGCAAACTCCACCCAAGGTAGTAGGTCCAACCAATTGTTCTGATGGTCTGAGATGTAACACAGCAGGAATTGCTCCCAGGCCTGATTAGCCCTTTCCGCTGCCACATTCGACTGTGGGTGATAGGCCGAGGAGAAGGAAAGTTGGATACCTAGTTGTGCACAGAAGGCCGTCCAGAAGCTCGAGACAAACTGGCTATCCCGATTGGAAACTATGACTTTAGAAACCCAGTGTAGCCAATAGACCTCTTTGACAAAGACCGTAGCCAAATCTTTAGCGGATGGGAGTTTTTTGAATGGTATGCAATTAATCATCTTTGAGAATCGGTCAACAATCATAAGGATGACTGTGTTACCATTAGACAAAGGAAGGACAATGAAGTCCATGGCAAGGTGTGACCATGGTTTCTCCCCATTGGGTATAGGTTGGAGAAGGCTCACTGGAAGGTGACGGGGTGATTTAGTCTGCGCACACACTGGACAGGCAGCAACAAAGGCAGCAATATCTTTGATAAGTTCTGGCCACCAGAAGAGACGGGAAACCGACCAAAGAAGCTGGTTCATTCCAGGATGCCCTACTGACTTAGTATTATGTTAGGTAGAAAGTACCTTAGTACAGAGGTTAATAGGTACAAAACAGTGCCCAGAGGGAATCTTAACAGGTGCATCTACTTGGGCAGCCTGTATTTTCACCCCAAGGGGGATGTTATGCTGGTACATATGGTGACCAGTACCTTGTCCTGAGGAATAATAGGACTGGGAGGACTTTCCTCTTTAGCATCCAAGAACTGTCTGGATAGGGCATCAGCCAGGACAATTTCGGTACCTGGCAAGTACGAGAGCACATAATTAAAACAAGACAAAAATATGGCCCATCTGGCCTGTCTTGGAGACAAGAGCTTAGCTTCAGTCAAGTAGGTAAGGTTTTTGTGATGTGTGAGGATTAAGACTGGCATGGAAGTTCCCTCGAGCAAATGCCTCAATTCTTTGAGAGACAGTTTTATCACCAGAAGTTCACGGTCACCAGTTTCATAATTGCACTCCGCAGAACTTAGCTTCTTCGAGAAATACCAATTCTGGTGCAACTGGTTCTCAGGAGTGGGACATTGAGACAGCAGGGCACCTGCTCCTGTCTCAGATGCATCAACTTAAAGTATGAATGGAAGCTCGGGTTTCGGGTGTGCCAAAATGAGTGCTGCGGCAAAAGCAGCCTTTAGTGACTCAAATGCCCTGATGGCTTCCGGGGACCAGTGAGTGGAGTTACCGTCTTTTTTAGTAATGTTGGTAAGGAGTTTTACACTAGAGGAAAAATTGTGGATAACTTTCCTATAGTAGTTCGCAAACCCGAGGAAACGTTGAAGGGAACCAGACAGGACACAAAAGTATAAAATGCAAAACACCTTTATTAAAGAAACAAAAAATAAACAAACATAATCATTATCAGGAGCATAAACCAAATGACAAGCCAGGGTCAGGAACCAGGACAGGTAATCAGCCAAGCCGGAGTCAGGAGCACAGAAGTCCGCGATGTCAGGAACAAGCCAGAGGTCAGAAACACAGAAGTCAGGGAAGTCTGGAACAAGCCAAGGAGCTGGAACACAGCAAACAGGAGCACAGTAAAATCCACAGCAGCAACAGAAACAGGTCAGCAAACAAAGACAAGGACAATGGGGAAGTGAGCCAAGCTGCTTTAAATACCCTGGGAGGGTTGGCTGATAATAGTCAGGTAACCAATCAGAGAAGTCAGCTGATCAGCCTGAGACAGAAACTCAGAAGACAGCAGCAGTGGATAACAGAGCACTAGATTAGCTGAGACATTAGAATCAATAGGCAGAATACAGCTACTCAGCAAAACCTTGACAAAGGGGAGGGAGAGAGGAGCATTAGATGCGAATATCTCTCAAACCGTAAAGGTTTGAGAGATGGGATTTTCTCCACATAATTTAATTTTTTTAAATCTACAAAACAGTATAAAGTTATTATTGGACATTAGTGTCCCTTTAGCTTGTTTTGACAAAATCATCATGTTAAGCTTATGTTTTTGTTGGTAAAATGTAAAAAAAACATCTTAGTCAGGTCTGGGCAATCATAAGAATCTTAGTACAGAAATAAGTCTTATGTTTGCCCAAACCTGACCGAGATGTTTTTTTCCTTTTTACCACCCAAAACAAAAGCTTTACATGATACATTTTTCAAAACTGCAGTGTACATATATTTAAAATCTAACCCTAACTTTAAACCAGATAATATCATCTTCATAACCCTTTGAGTGCCTGTGTATTGGCTACCTCTTAAAGGGTTAATTCTGGTGGTGGGGGGGGGGGTCTGAAATTATTATTTTTTTTCTGAAAACATTTTTGGGATTTTTTGGACATCTTTATTTACCTCTTAAGAGTAAGGCAGGCCAGGAGACAGGTGGCAGGCAGCAACAACAGCCAGGCAGAGCATTGGTCACATCACTACAAATGTAAGCATGTGTTACCTGCAGATTTTAAGCAGGCCGTGCGGGTGCTTGGCTTTACGTGACGTCACCCCGTAAGGGAACTTCCAAGAGTCCAATGACGACTTGTTATGTGCAGAGCAGAGCAGTCATCAGGTGAATGGCATGAACTCTGCATCTGGATTTAGTACAGAGCTGGCAGCCGGCACAGGGGAAGAAGCTGAAGCTGGCCAGGCTCTCTTACTCTGATTGCAGCACCCTTACTTCATTTGCTCCTATCATGGGGAAAATTGGGGGCCTCCTTCAACATAATTTATGAGTACTGCTCCTCTACTCCTCTGTCTGCAGACAGTGCCCCCAGAAGATGTGCTCTCAAGGCCAGCACCTACCTCACCTATAGGTGGCACCGGTCCTGACTCTGTGTGTGTGTATAGATAGATAGATATATATACTGTGGGAATGTGTATGTATGTGTGTGTTTGCTTGTATAGGACTGGGAGAGTGTGTGTTTATGACTGCTCATGTCTGTATGCGTGTATGTGTGCATGTCAGAGAGAGAGAATGTATGTGTGTCTGTGTGTATGACTGGGAGTGTGTGTATATGACAGTGCATGTGTGTGTGTTTGTATGTGTGTGTATTTGTAGAACTGGGTGTGTTTTTGCATGTATATGACTGGGAATGTGTTTGCATGTGGGTGTGCATGTATAGCTGTGTATGGCTGGGAGAGTGTGTGAATTTGCATGCATGTATATGACTGCACAGTATGTATCACTGTGCATGTGTGTGTGTGTGTATGACTGTGTGTGTTTGCGTGTATATGTCTGGGAGAGTGAGTGTGTGTGTGTGTGTGTGTATGACTGTGCATATGTGTGTGTGTGTGTGTGTGTGTGTGTGTGTGTGTATGACTGTGAATGTGTGTGTATGACTGTTTTTGTATATATGACTGTGCATGTGTATGACTGTGCCTGTGTGTGCATGTGTGACTTTGCAAGTGATTGTGAGTATGTGTTTGTGCATGTATAGGACTGTGCATATGTGAGTGTTGGTGTGTTTTTGCATATCACTGTGTGTATGTATGCATGTGTGTGTATGACTGTGTATGCGTGTGTGTGTGTCAGAGAGAGAGTGAGAGAGACTGAATATGCATGTGTATGAATGACTGTGTGTGTTTGGGTGTATATGACTGGGAGTGTGTGTGTGTGTGTATGAATGACTGTGTGTGTTTGGGTGTATATGACTGGGAGTGTGTGTGTGTGTGTATGAATGACTGTGTGTGTTTGGGTGTATATGACTGGGAGTGTGTGTGTGTGTGTATGAATGACTGTGTGTGTTTGGGTGTATATGACTGGGAGAGTGTGTGTGTGTGTATGAATGACTGTGTGTGTTTGGGTGTATATGACTGGGAGTGTGTGTGTGTGTGTATGAATGACTGTGTGTGTTTGGGTGTATATGACTGGGAGAGTGTGTGTGTGTGTGTGTATGAATGACTGTGTGTGTTTGGGTGTATATGACTGGGAGAGTGTGTGTGTGTGTGTGTATGAATGACTGTGTGTGTTTGGGTGTATATGACTGGGAGTGTGTGTGTGTGTGTGTGTGTGTATGAATGACTGTGTGTGTTTGGGTGTATATGACTGGGAGTGTGTGTGTGTGTGTGTGTATGAATGACTGTGTGTGTTTGGGTGTATATGACTGGGAGTGTGTGTGTGTGTGTGTATGAATGACTGTGTGTGTTTGGGTGTATATGACTGGGAGAGTGTGTGTGTGTGTGTGTATGAATGACTGTGTGTGTTTGGGTGTATATGACTGGGAGTGTGTGTGTGTGTGTGTGTATGAATGACTGTGTGTGTTTGGGTGTATATGACTGGGAGTGTGTGTGTGTGTGTGTGTATGAATGACTGTGTGTGTTTGGGTGTATATGACTGGGAGTGTGTGTGTGTGTATGAATGACTGTGTGTGTTTGGGTGTATATGACTGGGAGAGTGTGTGTGTGTGTGTGTATGAATGACTGTGTGTGTTTGGGTGTATATGACTGGGAGAGTGTGTGTGTGTGTGTGTATGAATGACTGTGTGTGTTTGGGTGTATATGACTGGGAGTGTGTGTGTGTGTGTGTATGAATGACTGTGTGTGTTTGGGTGTATATGACTGGGAGTGTGTGTGTGTGTGTGTGTATGAATGACTGTGTGTGTTTGGGTGTATATGACTGGGAGTGTGTGTGTGTGTGTGTGTATGAATGACTGTGTGTGTTTGGGTGTATATGACTGGGAGTGTGTGTGTGTGTGTGTGTATGAATGACTGTGTGTGTTTGGGTGTATATGACTGGGAGTGTGTGTGTGTGTATGAATGACTGTGTGTGTTTGGGTGTATATGACTGGGAGTGTGTGTGTGTGTATGAATGACTGTGTGTGTTTGGGTGTATATGACTGGGAGTGTGTGTGTGTGTATGAATGACTGTGTGTGTTTGGGTGTATATGACTGGGAGTGTGTGTGTGTGTATGAATGACTGTGTGTGTTTGGGTGTATATGACTGGGAGTGTGTGTGTGTGTATGAATGACTGTGTGTGTTTGGGTGTATATGACTGGGAGAGTGTGTGTGTGTGTGTGTATGAATGACTGTGTGTGTTTGGGTGTATATGACTGGGAGTGTGTGTGTGTGTGTGTGTATGAATGACTGTGTGTGTTTGGGTGTATATGACTGGGAGTGTGTGTGTGTGTGTGTGTATGAATGACTGTGTGTGTTTGGGTGTATATGACTGGGAGTGTGTGTGTGTGTGTGTGTATGAATGACTGTGTGTGTTTGGGTGTATATGACTGGGAGTGTGTGTGTGTGTATGAATGACTGTGTGTGTTTGGGTGTATATGACTGGGAGTGTGTGTGTGTGTATGAATGACTGTGTGTGTTTGGGTGTATATGACTGGGAGTGTGTGTGTGTGTGTATGAATGACTGTGTGTGTTTGGGTGTATATGACTGGGAGTGTGTGTGTGTGTGTGTGTATGAATGACTGTGTGTGTTTGGGTGTATATGACTGGGAGAGTGTGTGTGTGTGTGTGTATGAATGACTGTGTGTGTTTGGGTGTATATGACTGGGAGTGTGTGTGTGTGTGTGTGTGTGTATGAATGACTGTGTGTGTTTGGGTGTATATGACTGGGAGTGTGTGTGTGTGTATGAATGACTGTGTGTGTTTGGGTGTATATGACTGGGAGTGTGTGTGTGTGTGTGTATGAATGACTGTGTGTGTTTGGGTGTATATGACTGGGAGTGTGTGTGTGTGTATGAATGACTGTGTGTGTTTGGGTGTATATGACTGGGAGTGTGTGTGTGTGTGTGTGTATGAATGACTGTGTGTGTTTGGGTGTATATGACTGGGAGTGTGTGTGTGTGTATGAATGACTGTGTGTGTTTGGGTGTATATGACTGGGAGTGTGTGTGTGTGTATGAATGACTGTGTGTGTTTGGGTGTATATGACTGGGAGTGTGTGTGTGTGTATGAATGACTGTGTGTGTTTGGGTGTATATGACTGGGAGAGTGTGTGTATGAATGACTGTCAGAGGAAGTATGTGTGTATGTGTGTATGTGTATGTATGACTGTGCATGTATGACAGTATGTGTTTGCGTGTATATGACTGTGTGTGTTTGGGTGTATATGACTGGGAGTGTGTGTGTGTGTGTGTGTGTGTGTATGAATGACTGTGTGTGTTTGGGTGTATATGACTGGGAGTGTGTGTGTGTGTGTGTGTATGACTGTGCACGTATGTCATTAAACTTCCCATAGATTTAACTGTCTGAGTGCCAGAGAGGTAGCTGACATAATGCAGCGCAATGCGTTGGCTACCTCTCTGGCACTCAAACAGTTAAATCTATGGGAAGTTTAATGTGTCTTACAGTGAAAATGGTTTGAACCAAAATCTCATTGCAGAGCAATGTGTTATGTACCTCCCCATACCCCCCCCCAACATTTCAAACTGTCAAAGACAAAGAGGGACACTTCTGTTCTAGATGGTGTTGCTGGGGGCGTGGCTGGTGGGAGGGGCAATACCTAGAATTTTTAGGTTATCACACGCCCTATTAGCTCCTCTTTATGCAACTCAATAGATGGTTTTCAGCAAGATCAAAGTATTTTATTGACACGGTCTAATTTATAAACTCATTAAGAGAAGTTTAACCTTTTCAGTGCCAGAGGGGTGTGCAAAGTATTGCTCCACAATGCGTTGCATACCCATCTGGCACGCAAAGGGTTAAACAAACAATGGGTTTGTCCAAACACAGAGGAGCTAGCTTTGTTTCCTCCCTTGGCTATATGTACAGTGGAGGTGTGGAGGCTACTGGTTGGTGGGTATATACTGTGTATATATTGGAACCTCAGTTACAATGCAGCTGGGCATGATACTAACCAGGTAGGGTCAGCACCTACCAGCGAAGCACTGGGGGATGGCAAACTACAAGTGCACACATTTTTTTTTTTTTTTTTTTAATTAAATCTTAAGCAGGAAACTTACTTTAACCCTATGATGGCCAGGGAGGTACCCAACGCATTGCGTTGGATTCCTCTCCGGCACTCAAAGGGTTAACACTTTGATTCAGTTCCTGCAGTGCCAGAGGGGGGTATGCATTGCGCACCCCTGGCACTCTCTCACAGGATTCATTTATACAATGAATGCCATGCTGCCCAGCAGTAGCAGCTTTGATTGATGCTGGCACGATCAGTCAGGCGCCGTGCACTGCAATGAATTATTATTAAAGTAATCAATTCTCACGGCCGCTTCTTCCTCCTGGCCTGCCACCTCCGATGGGTGTCACTTGGCCAGAGATCTGGCACCGAGGCAGCAGTGATCACTTGTCCCCATCTGTCCAAGATGAAACTCCGCATAGCCAGGGAGTTTGGCATGATGTCCAACACCCATCTCCCCACCCCCGCAATGAATTTAAGTTAGTCAGCCAGGCGCCATGGCGAAACTAGTTAGTATTAGTACCTGAGCCAGTCACAGACAGCAGAGGATACTAGAGGAGACGATTTGAGCACAGAGTCAGTTTTCCCACTTTCTCAGGCGCTTTGGTTGCTGCTCAGCTGCAGTGTAGCCAACTCTCACTCACAGCGTGTTCTGGCTGGCTCAGGTAGCGGAGTATGGCGCGATTGCGTGCACATATATCAAGTCTGTGGCACGCACGCGCTGTGAATTAGGCGTGAAGCAGCATGGCTCACATTATGAGCGTACGTCTGTAGGGCAGGACAGCGGGTTTGGGCCCTATAATCGCGTCTGTCCCGCATAAATCGGGACACTTGGCTGGGATGCCTCTGTGGCACTCAAAGGGTTAAATTGAACGTACTGGAGACTTCTGTAGCATTCAATGGGTTTAAAACATAAAGGAACAGTAATACTTAAGTATTACTAATCCCTATAGTAAAGCCCTAGTAAAAAAATACGTATTGCCCCCAGTGTCATCTCTCAAACTATTATGGTTTGAGAGATGATCGCTTATGAAGTTGCCCTCTCCCTCCCCCTTCCCCGTAGTCAGTGTTCTAGCTGACTGCAGGGAAGCCAGTCGTACGACTTACAGGCGGCTCTCCAGCACAGCCACGAGCGTGTTAACTAAAAAAAAAAACTTTCACTGAAATGGTCTTCTACGTGTGCTTGGTTTGCAAGCACACGTAGAAGACAGTTTTAGTGAAAGGTTTTTTTTTTAGTTAAAGCGATAGCGGCTCTGCTGCAGAGCCGCCTGATGATCTGTGACCGGATTTCCCTTCAGTCAGCTACAAAGCTGACTTTGGGGAAGGGGGAGTGAGAGGGCAACTTTAAGAGCGATTATCTCTCAAACCATAAAGGTTTGAGAGATGACACTGGGGGCAATCCATTTATTTTTAATAGGACTTTAATATAGTGATTAGTAATAATTAAGTATTACTATCCCTTTAATTTATATCAGTGTCGATTTGAAGCAGTTAGTTATATATTTCTTCTTAATACATTAGTCTCAATGTGTCAGTGTGTTTTGTTATGCAGGATACCCCCCCGATCCATTCTATACAAACAAACACATCTGCATATCAAAAGAGCAGCGTGACGCAGTTTAACTAATGTGTGACGTTTGTTCGTGTTCCTTGATGATCAAAACAAGCGCATTATCTCTGATGAAGCTGTCTGATGGCTCTTTCAGCGCTTGTCTTCCTTTTCCTATTGCTGTTTACATTGTGCCGTAGTGCTTCCTGCCCTTAAAGATTGTTGTCCTTGGCACGGACCTCACTGAAGTTTTCAAGAGCCCTTTCCCTCTCTTCTTAAGTGGGACTAAAAACAAAATGTGATTTTGAAAGTTTTCAAAAACCACCTATATATTTTATTTGGATTTAGAAAACTAATTTTTGAATTATTAATAGGGATGGGAGAAAATTTTCGCCTCAAACCAAAATCGGCGAATAATGGCAATAATTGGTGAGTAATTTCCCGCAGAAAGTGCAGTTTTTCCAATTTTTTCGCCTATCGCATTACACTGAAATCAATGGGAACATTGAATTTACACACAACACATAACAAATGCTATTTTATTTCCCAAAGACATAGTATAAAAGGGGCATGAGGGTACCTGTGTTGGTGGAGTGTGGGGAAAGAATCAGCTGAACAGGGAATTTTTTGGGGGGGTTATTTACTAACTAAATACAATTAAAAAACCCCATAAGACATGGTATAAAAGGGGTCGTCTGAGGAGGGTGCCTGTGTTGGTGGGTGGAGTCTAGGGAGTGAATCAGTTGAACAGAGAATTTTTTTGGTGGGTTTCTTGAATGGTATGGGGGGGCAATTATTAAAAAAAATAAATAAAATAAGAAATTTGTACGTAACGTGACAAAGACAGGGACCCCCTGATGTAAGCTGCGACTGAGGTAGACTGATATTTGACATGACAGAGTATTTTGTAGAGGATGATTTGTACGATCTGTTGTTAGAGGCCCAAGCCCTGAGGAAACATTGATTTGTAGGACTTAGGTTTGTTAGAAACAAGCCCCCAAAAATTGTTTATTTTTTGTAGGCCTATGTTTGTTTTTTTGTTTTTTAAACAACAAGCCATGAGAAAAATATGCCCTACTGGCCTAGTTCCAGCAGGTCATGTCGTGTTGGCTAGTGGCTACTGGCCGTTATCAAATGCCTTGATGTAGATGCGGAATTTGCGACTGCTGTTCTTGCTGCTGCTGCTGCTGCTGAGTTGTTTAAGCAGCATGATGATGAGACAGATCAAAGGGAATGGGATCAACAACAACAGTAATATGGGTGATGGATGATAAAGGTTCCACTTGCCACGACTAGCTCCAGTGATGTGCCTGGGGCAGTAGAAGCACCATAACTAGCCTCCACCACCTCAGGTATATGTGGAGAAACGAAGAAGTTGGCCAGTAATGCTTCTCCACCTGCTCCTCCTCCAAATTCATGGGTGTGTTGTTACTCGAATAGACATTTTTTCCTTGAGAGCAGGAACTGCAATTTGCACAGTATGTGTGGTAAATATGGGAAACACTGGGAACAATGGGTACATCTGCACTCACATCAAACACCTAGCACAACTCTATCAAAACATCATGACACTTAGGGTTGCCAATGTAAAATCTCTCCACCAGAAACCAAGTACTGCTGCTGTGACTATGCCCTTTGTTCACACCCCGCTAAAGACACATGACAACTTGCTAACAGTTTAATAGTAATGATGAACCCTCCCTGCCACCAGCTTAGCATATTCTGCGGGATGGAATCCCCTCAGATGCCGCTTGATGCCCTGTTTGCGATTCTCCTCCACCACACTGTCATGTGTGGCCAGTGCACAACACAGTGTGAAATGGGTGGACACGAACTGCCACATCCTGACATCTACAGAATGGCTATCACTTGGCCGGGGAGGTAAAGATGAACGAGGTGGATTGTCAAAATATGTATTTACTCAAGAGCCAGAAGGTGATGGCAAGCCAGGTGTTTTGCTCGTCATCGAACTTTCAGCCTCCAGCTGGGTTTCTCTATTCTTCCTCCTCTTGGATCTCTGCCTCAAGTCTTGTTGCCTTTGGGGGAGTCAGGGGGTACAGCAACAGCAGTGCCCAATTTCTGTGGTGGATGTCTGACTTTAACATGTTTCACATAAATGTCATGGTTTCTGTGATTCATGTGTGTTATCGGAGTGGTTGTGCCAAGGCTTTCCCCTTTTCATTGACTTGTCACAAATTGTGCGCAGTGCCATTGGTGATGACTGCACTGTACCTGCCCCAAGAGAAAAATAGTCCCACACCCATGACTTCATTGGGGAAGGGGAAAGGTGGAGAAGAATGGCCTCTTTCTTCTTGTCCTCCACATTCCCCTTCACTGTCTGTGGCAGCAGATAATGTTGCTGCTGTTGCTGCTACTGCCCAAGAGCCAGCACTACAACTAGGACCAGGAGTATTGCTGCTGCTGGCAAGTGGAACCTGTCCTAGTCCTGCATCACTTGTTGACCCCATTCCCACTGTGTCCACAGTGGTCTGTGGCACACTAGCCTGCTCCTCATCATCATCCTGCCCTTGTAACTCAGCAGCAGCAAGAATTAGAGCAGTTGCAAACTTCACAAATTCCAAAAGCTCACTGCTGGTGGTGGTGGTGCCCATCTCTGTCTCCCATTCCTTCTCACTTTTGGCCTAAAAAGGCCATTAGTGTCTCTTCCACCCCAACTTCTCCACTATCATCATCACCACCACCACCAGTCCCTCCATGCTGTTGCTGTTGTATTACAGACATCTCACTGGTTGGAGGAGGTGATGAGAAATGTGACAGAGGGTCCCCTAGTGTCACACTTGCCACTTCTAGTTGACCTGAAGAAGGCAGATGGCAGTACAGACAGTTGACCTGTGCTTCTGGTGGTGGTATCATTGCTGCTAGGCATCAATTTTGCATTCTTCAGTATCATGTTCAGCCTCGACAATGCCATGGGGGGGGGGTAAGTGGACTCCAATGGTCAGGGGAATGGTGTGGGCTCTCTTGACCGCTAGTCTGGATGCTCTGCATTGCTTCTCCTACCACTTCCCTAAAGTCGCATCAGCTGCTTCACCATCACTGTTACTGCTACTAACACCAACCACACCAATTTCAGTCCCTGACCCGGCTAAGTCTTCCTCCTCACTATTAATATGATGATCACCCCCTCCCTCACTTCCAAGTGTGACTTAGGGTCCCCTGCTATCACACTTGGCATCTTCTTCTCCTTCCCCCTCCTGAGAATTATAAGATACACTGGCAACAGGGGCAGCACTGGTGGCAGCAGGCACAGGCAGCTGACTTGTCCTGCTCTCACTACTACCCTCTTCTTTCTCCCATGAGATAAATTTCCCCAAGATCCCTAGGGTGATTTAGGAGGACTGGCCATCATTGGGTCTGTAGTGGTCACTTCCTCCTCCTTCTCAGACTCCCTGGACACATAAAGGTCTTCCAGCTCCTCCTTTTATTGTTAGTAAACTTGCTCATAGTGATAACAGTCACTATGAGCCTCTCCTGCCTCAATTTTGCTATACATTTCACAGCACAAAAACCTAGCACCTCTCTCTCTCTCACTCTGTAGCTATTTGTATTGTTTTTATAGAGAAAAGGCAAAAAATATGTTAATAAAGGGGCACAAACTTTCTAGCTATTGAAAAAACAGCAAATAAATGTTGCCAATGGGCAAAAACAGTGAAGATTTTAATTGCTTTATTTAAAGCAGGTTTTCCCACAACCATTGCTGAGCAGGGTCAGTGAGTGAGGTAAGTAATGTAGAGATATATCACAGGAAGTCAGTCTAGGGGAGGTGGGAAATGCATTACTGAGCAGTGTCAGTGAGTGAGGAGGTAATGTAGGGATAAGACAGGAAGTCAGTGCTAGGGGAGGTGGGTAATGCATTGCTGAGCAGTGTCAGTGAGTGAGGAGGTAATGTAGGGATAAGACAGGAAGTCAGTGCTAGGGAAGGTGGGCAATGCATTGCTGAGAAGTGTCAGTGAGTGAGGAGGTAATGTAGGGCTAAGACAGGAAGTCAGTGCTAGGGGAGGTGGGCAATGCATTACTGAGCAGTGTCAGTGAGTGGGGGAGGTAATGTAGTGATAAGATAGGAAGTCAGTACTAGGGGAGGTGGGTAATGCATTGCTGAGAAGTGTCAGTGAGTGAGGAGGTAATGTAGGGCTAAGACAGGAAGTCAGTGCTAGGGGAGATGGGCAATGCATTGCTGAGCAGTGTCAGTGAGTGAGGAGGTAATGTAGAGATAAGACAGGAAGTCAGTGCTAGGGGAGGTGGGCAATGCATTACTGAGCAGTGTCAGTGAGTGGGGGAGGTAATGTAGTGATAAGATATGAAGTCAGTACTAGTGGAGGTAGGTAATGCATTGCTGAGAAGTGTCAGTGAGTGGGGAGGTAATGTAGGGATAAGACAGGAAGTCAGTGCTAGGGGAGTTGGACAATGCGTTACTGAGCAGTGTCAGTGAGTGTGAGAGGTAATGCAGGGATAAGATTGGAAGTCAGTACTAGGGGAGGTGGGTAATGCATTGCTGAGCAGTGTCAGTGAGTGAGGAGGTAATGTAGAGACAAGACAGGAAGTCAGTGCTAGGGGAGGTGGGCAATGCATTGCTGAGCAGTGTCAGTGAGTGGGGGAGGTAATGTAGGGATAAGACAGGAAGTCAGTGCTAGGGGAGGTGGGCAATGCATTGCTGAGCAGTGTCAGTGAGTGAGGAGGTAATGTAGAGATAAGACAGGAAGTCAGTGCTAGGGGAGGTGGGCAATGCATTACTGAGCAGTGTCAGTGAGTGGGGGAGGTAATGTAGTGATAAGATATAAAGTCAGTACTAGTGGAGGTGAGTAATGCATTGCTGAGCAGTGTCAGTGAGTGGGGAGGTAATGTAGGGATAAGACAGGAAGTCAGTGCTAGGGGAGTTGGGCAATGCATTACTGAGCAGTGTCAGTGAGTGTGAGAGGTAATGTAGGGATAAGATTGGAAGTCAGTACTAGGGGAGGTGGGTAATGCATTGCTGAGCAGTGTCAGTGAGTGAGGAGGTAATATAGGGATAAGACAGGAAGTCAGTGCTAGGGGAGGTGGGTAATGCATTGCTGAGCAGTGTCAGTGAGTGGGGGAGGTAATGTAGGGATAAGACAAGAAGTCAGTGCTAGGGGAGATGTACAATGCAATGCTGAGCAGTGTCAGTGAGTGTGGGAGATAGTGTAGGTAGTCAGTCTTAGTGGAGGTGGACAATGTATTGCTGAGCAGGATCAGTGAGTGGGGTAAGTAATGTAGAGATTTATTACAGGAAGTCAGTACTAGGGGAAGTGGGCAATGCATTGCAGAGCAGTATGAGTAAGTGGAGTAGGTATGTGGTGATAAGATAGGACGTTAATGCTAGAAGAGGTGGGTGATTTATTGCTGAACAGTATCAGACAGAAAGTCAGTATTGGGAACATGGGCAATGCAGTATGGAACAGGGTCAGAGATGATGGAGGAAATGTAGAGCTGACAGGAAGTTAGTGCTAAGAAAGGTAGGCAAGTAGTTGCTAAGAAGTGTCAGTGAGTGGGGGAGGTAATGTAGGGATACAACAGGAATCCAGTGCTAGGAGAGATGGGTAATGCATTGCTAAGCAGTGTCAGTGAGTGAGGATGTAAAGTAGAGATAAGCCAGGAAGTCAGTGCTGGGGAGGTGTGTAATGCATTGCTGAGCAGTGTCAGTGAGTGGGGGAGGTAATGTAGGGATAACATAGGAGATCAGTGCTAGGGGAGGTGAGCAATACATTGCTGAGCAGTGTCAGTGAGTGGGGAGGTAATGTAGGGATAAGACAGGAAGTCAGTACTAGGGGTGATGGGCAATGCACTGCTGAGCAGTGTCAGTGAGTGGAGGAGGTAATAGAGGGATAAGACAGGAAGTCAGTGCTAGGGGAGGTGGGTAATACAGCGCTGAGCAGTGTCAGTGAGTGGGGGAGGTAATAGAGGGATAATACAGGAAGTCAGTGCTAAGGAAGATGGGGAACGCATTGCTGAGGGGTGTTATTGAGTAGATAAGGTAATGTAGGGATAAGACAGGAAGTGACCGCATGGCATGCCTTAATTAGCATAATCTATTAATCTAAATAACTCAGAAGCTGGTTTTCTAAATAAAAAATGACTAATACAACAAATAGGCGATTCTGAAGTCTATTTCAAAATTACCAGTGCTGTTTTTAGGTGTTCCTTTGAACCCAAACCTCACTGGTATTTAGAGAGTTAATGTTCTGTTCTGTTCTTGATTTTGCTTCTTCTTGTTTCTTTTAGCATTCAGTGGCTAATGATTTTCTTGTCATCCCTTGTTTATCCCGTGTTGGTTTCCTGTTATGAGCTTCTTAGGATGAAGGTTTCCTGAAGTCAGTAAACAGTTGTGGAACACTGTTCGGCTGCTGCAGTCTCCCTATCACTCGCTGCTGATCACTTTTGTTCTTTAGATTATGTGCGTGATGTCAAAGGCTATTGTATAGAGATATTCCAACAGCCCCTCCTGATTATGTCAGTCAACACCATGAGTGTCACATCTACATCTGGAAGAATTTCATAAGGCAGGGCTGTCCAAGTTCAGTCCTCAGGGGCCACCAATGGGCCAGGATGTAAGGATTTCCCTGATTAAGCACAGGTGAGTCAGTCACAATGAATGATCCACTGATCATCTCACCTCTGCTTAATCAGGGAAATCATTAAATCCTGTCCCTTGAGGAATGAGCTTGGACAGCCTTGACGTATGTTAAAGATGGTAGATAATGCCTATGTCTTTAACATTGTTTATGTCAGTGGTTCTCATATTGGGTTCCATGTAAACCCAGAATTACCTGAAGACTTAACATGGGTTCCAATGAACCAATGTAAGTAATAGCAGACAGTGGAACTGGTTATGGTGTTGATGTTCTTAGACAACCAGCATTATTATTATTATTATTATTATTATTATTATTATTATTATTAATTTTTTTTATTTATTTATAAAGGACAGGTATATTCTGCAAAGCCGAACAACTAAGGATCTCATTGCAAACCCATAACAAACATTTTAACAAATGGACACAAATGGTGGAGAGAGTGGACCCCACTCGTGAGAGCTCACAATGTGAACCATATCAAATAGTGTAGTTATTTTCTTTGTACGAAGCACTATAACCTAGGTCAATGGTTCTCAACTTCGGTCCTCAGGACCTATCAACAGTGATGGTTTTCAGAACCTCTTCAAATGAACACAGGTGGATCAATCAGTGGAGGAATCGTTAGTCATAGTGACCAACCTATGCTAACGATATCCATGTGAGTAGAATCATAACCATAGTAACATAGTAACCTGTGCTGTTGATGTTTTCTGTGGATTGTTCAAGTAGGGAACCATTGATCTAATTCCACCCAAATAATAACATTAGTAATATTTATTATTATAATAATAACTAGCACATAATGCTTTTCATTGCCCAAGGGAAATTTTATGGGTATCTTTGTAAACTAAAATGATTAATGTGTTTGTACTGTGTGTGTGTGTGTGTGTGTGTGTGTGTGATATACACCTACCTCTGTATTAATGTGTTTGTAGTGTGTGTCATATACACCTACCTCTGTATTGTGTACAAGTGATATGCATATACCTCTATATAGTGTGAGTATGTGTGATACACACCTATCTTTATATAGTGTGTATGTGATATGTACCTACATCATGCACTGTGTGTGTGTGTGTATACGTGTGATATTATGTACCTATCTCTATATAGTGTGTGTGTGTTATATGAACCCATGTCATGTATTTTGACTGTGTGTGTGATATGTACCTACGTCATGTATTTTGTGTGTGTATGTGTGATATTATGTATCTACCTCTGTATATGTATGTGTGTGTGTGTTTTATGCACTTGTTTCTGTATAATGTGTATGTGTGTGTGTATATGTGTGGGTTATATACCTATCTTTGTATATTGTACTTGTGGTATGTATCTAGTTTTGTATAGTGTATCGTGTGTGTGTGTGTGTGTGTGTGTGTGATGTGCGATATGCATCTACCTCTGTATAGTGTGTGTGTGTGTGTATGTGGGTTATATACCTATCTTTGTATATTGTGTTTGTGGTATGTATCTAGTTTTGTATAGTGTATTGTGTGTTTGTGATGTGCGATATGCACCTACCTCTGTATAATGTGCGTGTGTGTGATGTGTGATATGCAACTACCTCTGTATAGTGTGTGTGTGTGTGTGTGTGTGTGTGTGTGTGTGTGATGTGCGATATGCACCTACCTCTGTATAGTGTGTGTGTGTGTGTGATGTGTGATATGCAACTACCTCTGTATAGTGTGTGTGTGTGTGCATGATGTGTGATATGCAACTATGTCTGTATAGTGTGTGTTTGTGTGTGTGAGATATGCAACTACCTCTGTATAGTTTGTGGGATATGCACCTACCTCTGCATAGTGTGTATATTATGCACCCACCTCTGTATAGGGTATGTGTTATCCAACAGCTCTGTATAGTGATATGCACTTACCTCTGCACAGTGTATGTGTGTGTTTTTTATATGAACCTACCTCTGTTTAGAGTCTGTGTAATATGCACCTACCTCTGTATACTGTGTGTGTGTGTGTGTGTGTGTGTGTGTGTTATGTGCTCTGCACCTACCTCTGTATAGAGTCTGTGTAATATGCACCTACCTCTGTACAGTGTGTGTTAAGTGCTATACAACTACCTCTGTATAGAGTCTGTGTAATAGTGTGTTATGTGCTATGCGCCTACCTCCGTATAATGTGTGTGTTGTGCTACTCACCTACCTCTGTATAGTGTGTTATGTGCTATGCACCTATCTACCTCTCTACAGAGTCTGTGTAATATGCACCTACCTCTGTATAGTTTGTGTGTATTATGTGATATGCACCTACCTCTGTATAGTGTTTTATGTGCTATGCACCTACCTCTGTATATAGTCTGTGTGATATACACCTACCTCTGTATAGTGTGTTATGTGCTATGCACCTATCTACCTCTCTACAGAGTCTGTGTAATATGCACCTACCTCTGTATAGTTTGTGTGTATTATGTGATATGCACCTACCTCTGTATAGTGTTTTATGTGCTATGCACCTACCTCTGTATATAGTCTTTGTGATATACACCTACCTCTGTATAGTGTGTTATGTGCTACGCACCTACCTCTGTATAGAGTCTGCGTAATATGCACCTACCTCTATATAGAGTCTGTGTAATATGCACCTACCTCTGTATAGTGTGTGTTACGTGCTATGCACCTACCTCTGAATGTGTTATGAACTTACCTCTACATAGTGTGAATGTGTTTGCACTTATCTCTGTATAGTGTGTATGTGCTGGCACACTATGCAGTGGTAAGTTAATATGTGATATGCACCTACCTCTGTATAGTGTGTGTGTGTGTGTGTGTGTGTGTGTGTGTGTGTGGTGTGTTATGCAGCAGCTATGTATTATGAAGACCATCGTGCACCTTGGAACTCTCAGGGATTTTATCCCATCTTTCATGGTGTCAGTGTGACCATTAGGCAGGGTGAGCGAGTCCAGCGTTTCGTATTATTGGACATAGGTGTCAGGGAGGGGTAAAGGGAGCACTTGCACCCCCCAACCACATACACACACTTGCTCCTTTCATATAAACATAGGGGACTGGGCAGGCTGCCCTGGGGGACTCCCCTCCTATATGATTATCACTAATTATCTTCTTCTTTAGTATCTAAATTGAATCTATTTCTAGCAGAAGGCAGAGGAAGAAGTCCTGCTTGTCTGTGTGTGTGTACCAGTAGTGGTAAATGTTGAACCAAATGGCAGAGACCGAAGTCCTGTATATTTGTGTGTGTGAATCTAAGGCGGGATAAAGAGGAGATCATTTCTGCAGTGTGCTACACTCACCAATCTCCTGAGTTATTCTATGACACTAGTAGAGTAAATATGATGCCTTTATTGGCCAACTGAGTGGCTTTGGATGCAAGCTTTCAAGACAAGCTTGCACCCCAAGGGTCGAATACTACTGGTAGAATATTCTTATCAGTGTGGACCATATATTATACTCTAGGCTCTAGTAAAGTGGGCTAGAGAATGCAAGCAAGCTTAATTACATTTTTCACACTCCAGTGAATTTAGCCTAATTCCAGTGAATTTAGGTCTAAAGAATGTATAGGTTAACCCTCCAGATGCCAGAGGTGTGTATAAACGATCGTTTCCAATGAGATGTGCATCCAAAGGGACCAAAAATATTTTTAATTTGTGTTGCAATGTGTTGAACGACTCTCTGGCACTCAGGGTGCATGAGATTTATTGTCCTGTATTGTGCAATCAACTTTCATTCTTATTATGCCTAAAGAAGAGACATGGGGCTCGATTCAATTACTACTGGTAAGACTCAGGTAGGGCAACAATGATTACCGAACATCACACACAGTGGTACCGTCTGAATTCAATTGCCCTTCCAATGTAATCCACAATGATGGTTGGATGACAGAACCTAACTTGCGACCCAGCATTCGTCATAGCTATGTGTTCCCACAATGCACTCTATATAGTGTGGAAAATGAGAACATCAAAGAAAGCTAACGTTCAGTGTTTGACACAGTGTCATACATCGAGCATCAGCTAACAAGAGTCAATGTGCCCCCACCTCCCAAACACTAACCCCTTGGCCCTACACTACATCTAATATTATCAATACATTTTACTAATACTAACCCTAACACTATCTCATCACCCATACCCCATAGCTGTAACACTTACCTGGAAGTCTGACGTCTAACAAGGTCTTCTGTAACCTGGTCTTCCTGTTTAATTATTTAATTCTTTCTTTTCATCTGTCATCTGCTTCTTTCCTCTTTGTCTTCATCTGTAATCTTGTTGCTGCCCCTATAAAAGAGAAATATATCTTAAAATCATTGGCCCTAATAACATTCAGCCACTGGCAGCAGCAGAAGAAAAACAAAAAAGCCCCCATTGCATTACCTTTTGAGCCATTGCCTAATCCACACCGAGGGAACTTTGAGCGGAGACTGGCTTTTATATGGACAGTCCAAAATGGTATCTAAGCTCCCATTGGCTGGGAATGCCGCCAGCTATTCAATGATTGGCTAGCTGGAGTGATGACGAAACATGCATTCATGACCCCTTCAGCTAGAAGCTGATTGGATGGAAGGTGCAGTTACTGCAGTATGACTTCCTGTGGGAGCTTGGGAACCATTTTGAACAGGGACTAGCCATATAAAAGCCAGTCTCTGTTCACATTTCCCTCTGTGTGGATCGGGCAACTGCCTGAAAGGTAATGCAATGGGGAATTTTTTAATTTTTTTTTTTTTTTATGCTGCTACCGGCAACAGAATGTTATTGGGGTCATTAATTTTAAGACTTCTTTTATAGGGGCAACAACATGTTTACAGATGAAGATAGAAGAAGAGGACAGAAGAATAAAGAAGCTTACAGAAGAGTAATTAAAGAGGAAGACCAGGAAGTCCTTCCTAGGATCAAAGTGTAATAATGACAGTGACATGTTTATGGGTGAGCCCTTCCTAGGATCCACGTACATTAATTAGAGTGATGTGTGGATCAGTCCTTCCTATAAAAGTGTACTAATGACAGTGCCATGTTTATGGGTCAGTCCTTCCTAGGATCCAAGTGTACTAATTAGAGTGATGCATGGGTCAGTCCTTCCTAGGATCCAAGTGCACTAATTAGAGTGATGTATGGGTCAGTCCTTCCTAGGATCCAAGTGCACTAATTAGAGTTATGTATGGGTCAGTCCTTCCTAGGATCCAAGTGCACTAATTAGAGTGATGTATGGGTCAGTCCTTCCTAGGATCCAAGTGCACTAATTAGAGTGATGCACGGGTCAGTCCTTCCTAGGATCCAAGTGCACTAATTAGAGTGATGTATGGGTCAGTCCTTCCTAGGATCCAAGTACACTAATTAGAGTGATGTATGGGCCAGCCCTTCCTAGGATCCAAGTGCACTAATTAGAGTGATGTATGGGCCAGCCCTTCCTAGGATCCAAGTGCACTAATTAGAGTGATGTATGGGTCAGTCCTTCCTAGGATCCAAGTGCACTAATTAGAGTGATGTATGGGCCAGCCCTTCCTAGGATCCAAGTGTACTAATTACAGTGATGTATGGGTCAGTCCTTCCTAGGATCCAAGTGTACTAATTAGAGTGATGTATGGGCCAGCCCTTCCTAGGATCCAAGTGTACTAATTACAGTGATGTATGGGTCAGTCCTTCCTAGGATCCAAGTGCACTAATTAGAGTGATGTATGGGTCAGCCCTTCCTAGGATCCAAGTGCACTAATTAGAGTGATGTATGGGCCAGTCCTTCCTAGGATCCAAGTGCACTAATTAGAGTGATGTATGGGTCAGTCCTTCCTAGGATCCAAGTGCACTAATTAGAGTGATGTATGGGCCAGCCCTTCCTAGGATCCAAGTGCACTAATTAGAGTGATGTATGGGTCAGTCCTTCCTAGGATCCAAGTGCACTAATTAGAGTGATGTATGGGTCAGTCCTTCCTAGGATCCAAGTGCACTAATTAGAGTTATGTATGGGTCAGTCCTTCCTAGGATCCAAGTGCACTAATTAGAGTGATGTATGGGTCAGCCCTTCCTAGGATCCAAGTGCACTAATTAGAGTGATGTATGGGTCAGCCCTTCCTAGTATCCAAGTGCACTAATTAGAGTGACGTATGGGTCAGTCCTTCCTAGGATCCAAGTTCACTAATTAGAGTGATGTATGGGTCAGCCCTTCCTAGGATCCAAGTGCACTAATTAGAGTGATGTATGGGTCAGCCCTTCCTAGGATCCAAGTGCACTAATTAGAGTGATGTATGGGTCAGTCCTTCCTAGGATCCAAGTGCACTAATTAGAGTGACGTATGGGCCAGTCCTTCCTAGGATCCAAGTGCACTAATTAGAGTGACGTATGGGTCAGTCCTTCCTAGGATCCAAGTGCACTAATTAGAGTGACGTATGGGTCAGTCCTTCCTAGGATCCAAGTGCACTAATTAGAGTGACGTATGGGCCAGTCCTTCCTAGGATCCAAGTGCACTAATTAGAGTGACGTATGGGTCAGTCCTTCCTAGGATCCAAGTGCACTAATTAGAGTGACGTATGGGTCAGTCCTTCCTAGGATACAAGTGCACTAATTAGAGTGATGTATGGGCCAGTCCTTCCTAGGATCCAAGTGCATTAATTAGAGTGACATATGGGTCAGCCCTTCCTAGGATCCAAGTGCACTAATTAGAGTGACGTATGGGTCAGTCCTTCCTAGGATCCAAGTGTACTAATTAGAGTGATGTATGGGTCAGTCCTTCCTAGGATCCAAGTGTACTAATTACAGTGATGAATGGGTCAGTCCTTCCTAGGATCCAAGTGCACTAATTAGAGTGATGTATGGGTCAGTCCTTCCTAGGATCCAAGTGTACTAATTAGAGTGATGTATGGGTCAGTCCTTCCTAGGATCCAAGTGTACTAATTACAGTGATGAATGGGTCAGTCCTTCCTAGGATCCAAGTGCACTAATTAGAGTGATGTATGGGTCAGTCCTTCCTAGGATCCAAGTGCACTAATTAGAGTGATGTATGGGTCAGTTCTTCCTAGGATCCAAGTGCACTAATTAGTGTGATGTATGGGCCAGCCCTTCTTAGGATCCAAGTGTACTAATTAGAGTGATGTATGGGTCAGTCCTTCCTAGGATCCAAGTGTACTAATTAGAGTGATGTATGGGTCAGCCCTTCCTAGGATCCAAGTGTACTAATTAGAGTGATGTATGGGTCAGTCCTTCCTAGGATCCAAGTGCACTAATTAGAGTTATGTATGGGCCAGCCCTTCTTAGGATCCAAGTGTACTAATTAGAGTGATGTATGGGTCAGTCCTTCCTAGGATCCAAGTGTACTAATTACAGTGATAAATGGGTCAATCCTTCCTATAAAAGTGTACTAATAGCAGTGACATATTTATGACTCAGTCCTTCCTAGGATCCAATTGTCCTAATTACAGTGACGTATGGGTCAATCCTTCCTAGGACTTCCTAGGACTCCCCTCAGATGTGGAATCTGGTCTCTTGACCGGACAGATCACAACAAAGGACAAACTTCTTACTGTGAGCCTAAGGGAAACCCTACCCCCCTTGACAGGTTTTTCCTTATGCTCGCTGAAGTTTGTACCTCTCTGCGATCCATTTGGACAGTCTTGCTGCTCTGAAGTGAGCAGTGTTACATCAGTAAAAGCTGCGGGAGGGGGATACTTTATCATACAATTACTCTTGAACTACAACTCTGACACTACTGAAATAACACTCTCCATGGCCCAAATACTATGAAGGTTAATTGGAGCTGCTTTTATTGTGAAATATTACTATCCCTTAAAGCCTTTCAGGATAAGAGGAGTGTGTAATGTATTAAAAAACAGTGCACTGCCTACCCCACTGGTCTCCTATAAGGACAAGGGGGATATAGACTGACACAGTACAATGCTAGTCCTTCCACCAGCTAATCCTATATTATAATTCACTAAGGATGTTTGTCAGAAGCCCTCATGCACAGTAGAGACGGCTGCGTACATTGCAGTCACGCACAGTACACACTGCCGGCTCCAAAAGGGACTGACAGCGCAGGCGCACAGACGTCACTATGACGAGATGTCCGTGCTTCCTGCTACTGTGAGCCTCTGAAAAACTGGAAAATCTTTGAAACTAGGTAATATTTCTGACGACTAGCGCTACTAAGCAGCTAGTCTCCAGATGAAGAATGAATTAATGTAAAGTTATTGCGGGGTGGTAGTTCCCCTTTAATATTTACTGGGAGATGTCCATCAGCCTTAGTAGTAGTGCCAGATTCTGCCCAGTGTGGTATTGCACAGCTGCTTTACATCATTGTTTGTATCCAAGGGCATTATTGTAACAGGACACAAAGCTTTCATGTGCGTCCAGCGGGGAATGTGGCGCTCAGCCCTCTGCCAGCCAGCGTGCACCTGCTTCCTGTTACATAACAATACCGCCTACAGAGATATGTCATTTGTATCCTTCCCTGTAGGACAAGGATGCCATTAGCAGCCCTCCAGCTTATATTAAACTACAACTCCCATCCTCCCATCATCCTCTGCCAGCAATCTTTATCTGTTCCTTGTATTTAGTATATCTTTAACCCCTTAAGGACCAGCAGTTTGGGGAGTGGATTCCCTTAACCCCTTAAGGACCAGCGGTCCCGGGGTGTGCCGTCCCTTAAGGACCACATAGGAAACTTTGACGTGCCGTCCCATGTGACTGATCACGTGGGGCAGCACGTCAAACAGGGCACTGGAAGAGATCGCTCCGGTCTTGGAGCGATCAACTTCAGTGCCCGGTATTACTCACCGCGTTCCTACAGGAGTGCGGTGAGTAAAAGTACGTGACGTGCCAGGACCGTCATTGGTCCTTAAGTGCTGGACCAGCGTGACGGTCCTGCCACGTCAGTGGTCCTTAAGGGGTTAAGAACCTCTTTGAAGTTGGTCGGCGTGCAGGCACACTTGACTGATCACATGTGCCAGCGTGCCGAACAGAGGTCTGATAGTGACCACTCCGGTCTTGGAGAGGTTCAGACCCCATTAGCGCTCACAGCCCTCCCTGCAGGAGTGCTGTGTGCACAAAATAAGTGATGTGCCAGGACCAGAATATATATATATATAGTGCCAAGTCTCCAAAAGTGGAGCCGGGTATTTTGTTTTATTTTATTCATATTATTATTTATTTTATTTCATTTTAATTTTATTTTTTTTTGCACTTTGTTTTTGTTTGCTGCAATATTGTTCTTACATCTGTTACAGATCACCAGCCTATGTCATTCGTTACATCTTTTTTCCTCTTTTCCGTTAATTTGTTATGGGTAAAATGTTGCAGTTTTTACCTCACCACCAGGTGGCACTGGTGTGTTTCTTTTGTACTTGTTGGTACCTTTGGGATCTCTAAGCGTTTTTACTAGTGGTTTCCTGGCATTGGATGCCACTGAGAGATAGGGTGACCACATATCCCGGATTGTCCTGGATTTAATTTGTGTGTCTCTTGTCCTGGGCAGCCCCCTTCTGGGACAATACAAGGTTCCGAAATGACGACTCCAGTGAGAGTTCACAGAGTTCTGCACACCAGAAGAACTGCTCATTGCCTATTGTGACAGAAAGTGGTGCTTCTGCTGGGCTACAACAAAATGGCTTCCAGACAGAGCTCTAAACACTAGGGAGAACTGAGCCTTAAAGGAGCAGTAAACTTTTTTTTAATGAAAACACATATTTTATAGAGCATTTCCTGCTAAATAAAACAAGGCCACTCCCATTGCTGTCAGATGTTTTATTCAAAATTCATAGCAGTTTAAATAATCAGGAAGTGAATTTACTGTGTTTACTTCCTGATAGTTCTAACTGACAGGAAGTGAGTTTACTGTGTTTACTTCCTGATAGTTCTAACTGACAGGAAGTGACTCAGCAGTTTCTATCACATTCTATTGAGAGCTGTATGTCACTGACTTTTCTGACTTTCTGACTTTCCTCCATTAGAATCTAATAGGAAATCTAATTAGAATGTGACCACTATAGGGCACTGCTAATGTTAAAAAAACATGGGCTTAAACTGTAATAACTCTGGAAATATGCATCTCTCAGCAGTGGGAGTATCCTTATTTTACTCTATAGGAAAATCCCTGCAATATATATTTTTTCATAAAAAAAAGTTTATTGCTCCTTTAATCCTGACAGCAAACAGGAGCTCAGTGAGATTGTGTTGTAGTATAGGCTTTGGGTGTAATGTACATTAGCTTGTAGCACGCCATAGGCATTGCTTTCTGTCACAGCAGTCAACAGGCAGTTCTCCCTCTAGTGTTCAGAACTCTGTGGTGCAGCATCCCTGAATGTCAGATTTGAAATGTGGTCACCTTACTGGGTGAGTCCCCTATTTATTCTTTCTTTCTTTGTTGTTTATGTCAGCTTGATAAAGGTCCCAGATGTGGACCAAAACATAGCACTTTAAATATTAAATTATATATCGTTGAAGACCGTGAGTGCACAGCTGATTTTTGGTATATATATATATATATATATATATATATATATATATATATATATACTGTATATAGTCAGGGACTCACATCTGCTATAGAATAACTGGACACCAGAGGGGTTGTGCACTAAGGTGAGATAATGTAGTGATACAGAGATCACATTTCCGGTATAAACGCTCCAAGTCCTGTGTTATTCTATGGAGACTATATACTAAGATGTCTTAAACTGGATTAACATAGGAATTGGAGAGTTTATCACTTTGGGGAATTGATCCACACTTTATCACACCAGTTGGGTGATGCACTAGGGAGAACTAAAGGTGAGATAAACAACCCAGTGTAATAAACTCTGCAATGTCTGTGTTATCCTAGGGAGCCTAACTTGAGACATCTCAGTGCATCGTGACCACAGAATAACATAGGAACTGGAGAGTTCATCACACTGGAGAAGTCGACTCTTTATCACACCTTTATCTCACATTAATTCACTGCTGGTACTGCTGATAACCCCCCTCACCCGCAGCAACTCCCACTAAGGCCGCCGGTTCTAGTAATACAGAGCGCTGGGAGATGACATCATCTCCCAGCCTCTGCATTACTAGAGCGGCGCGCGGGATCTTCAGTTCTAGAGATCTGTGCCGAAGGAGGCACAGATCTATCAAGCCACACCGCTAGATCACCAGGGACTGGAGGTAGGGGCATTGTGGAGATGAAGGGGGCATTGTGGAAGGGGCACTGTGGAGATGAAGGGGGCATTGTGGAAGGGGTAATGTGGAGATGAAGGGGGCATTGTGGAGATGATGGGGGCATTGTGGAAGGGGCAATTTGGAGATTGGGGGGCATTGTGGACATGAAGGGGGCATTGTGGAAGGGGCAATGTGGAGATGAAGGGACATTGTGGAGTTGAAGGGGGCATTGTGGAAGGGGCAATTTGGAGATATGGGGGCATTGTGGAGATGGGAGCAATGTGGAGATGAAGGGGCAATTTGGAGATTGGGGGGCAATGTGGAGATGAAGGGGCACTGTGGAAGGGGCACTGTGGAGATGAAGGGGACATTGTGGAGTTGAAGGGAACATTGTGGAAGGGGCAATTTGGAGATATGGCAGCATTGTGGAGATGGTGGCAATGTGGAGATGAAGGGGCAATTTGGGGATTGGGGGGCAATGTGGAGGTGGCCAATGTGGTTGAAGGGGTCTGGGGCCAATGTGGTCAGGGGGGCCCATGGCATTTCTTGCACCAGGGCCCGGTGGCTTCTAGTTACGCCTCTGGAGATGTGTTTAGCACCGGAACAGATAAGATGCTCCTGATAGGTCTGGAAGTGAATTATTTGTGGCGTGTTCCTCCTGCCTTTACATGGCATGTCCTGATAAACTAACATCATGTACTTGGATCTTACTGCATGCGGAGACAGAGGACACTATGCCAGCTTCTTCTGCAATGTCATTTGTTTTTTTATTGGCAGGCAAAGCAAAAGAATTCCAGGATTTTTTAATAATTTTGCCAGAAAGCACCTAGAACTGGCCAAGATTAATATGCATCGCATGTCCCCAAGATTTCCGGAGCGGACATTCCAGGACCTAGGGACATATGTACAAAGACTAAAGTGGAAAAATTCTAAAGGACAAGCAAGCTGTACCATAGAGAACAAATAACATTCCATTTAATTTTAACAAAAATGTGATTGTGAAGGAGCTTTCAAAATCCCCTCTATTTGTTGCCCATTGTTTTTTTTTTATTTCAGGCAATAGTTAATGAGATATTTAGTTTTATTTATTTGTCAGTTAATGAACATTTGACAGTACTGTCTGGGACAGATAGCAGTATGCAGTTTTAGTATTTGGGTGGTAGGAAGTGGCAGGTGGGGAGAGAGTGCAGTATGCAATGTTAGTATCTGGCTGGTAGGAAGTGACAGGTAGGGAGAGAGAACAATATGCAATGTTAGTATCTGGCTGGCAGGGAGCTGAAGGTGGAAGAAGAGCAATTTGCAATGTTAGTATCTGGGTGGCAGGAACTGGCAGGTGGGGCGAGAGAACAATATGCAATGTTAGTATCTGGCTGGTAGGAAGTGGCAGGTAGTGAGAGAGAACAATATGCAATGTTAGTATCTGGGTGGCAGGAAGTGGCAGGTGGGGAGAGAGCAGTATGCAATGTTAGTATCTGGCTGGTAGGAAGTGGCAGGTAGGGAGAGAGAACAATATGCAATGTTAGTATCTGGGTGGCAGGAAGTGGCAGGTGGGGAGAGAGAACAATATGCAATGTTAGTATCTGGCTGGTAGGAAGTGGCAGGTAGGGAGAGAGAACAATATGCAATGTTAGTATCTGGGTGGCAGGAAGTGGCAGGTGGGGAGAAAGCAGTATTCAATGTTAGTATCTGGCTGGTAGGAAGTGGCAGGTAGGGAGAGAGAACAATATGCAATGTTAGTATCTGTCTGGTAGGAAGTGGCAGGTAGGGAGAGAGAACAATATGCAATGTTAGTATCTGGGTGGCAGGAAGTGGCAGGTGGGGAGAGAGCAGTATTCAATGTTAGTATCTGGCTGGTAGGAAGTGACAGGTAGGGAGAGAGAACAATATGCAATGTTAGTATCTGGGTAGCAGGAAGTGGCAGGTGGGGAGAGAGAACAATATGCAATGTTAGTATCTGGGTGGCAGGAAGTGGCAGGTGGGGAGAAAGCAGTATGCAATGTTAGTATCTGGCTGGTAGGAAGTGGCAGGTGGGGAGAGAGAACAATATGCAATGTTAGTATCTGGCTGGTAGGAAGTGGCAGGTAGGGAGAGAGAACAATATGCAATGTTAGTATCTGGGTGGCAGGTGGGGAGAGAGCAGTATGCAATGTTAGTATCTGACTGGTAGGAAGTGACAGGTAGGGAGAGAGAACAATATGCAATGTTAGTATCTGGGTGGTAGGAAGTGGCAGGTAGGGAGAGAGAACAATATGCAATGTTAGTATCTGGCTGGTAGGAAGTGGCAGGTAGGGAGAGAGAACAATATGCAATGTTAGTATCTGGGTGGCAGGAAGTGGCAGGTGGGGAGAGAGCAGTATGCAATGTTAGTATCTGACTGGTAGGAAGTGGCAGGTAGGTAGAGAGAACAATATGCAATGTTAGTATCTGGCTGGTAGGAAGTGGCAGGTGGGGAGAGAGCAGTATGCAATGTTAGTATCTGGCTGGTGGGAAGTGGCAGGTAGGGAGAGAGAACAATATGCAATGTTAGTATCTGGGTGGCAGGAAGTGGCAGGTAGGGAGAGAGAACAATATGCAATGTTAGAATCTGGGTGGTAGGAAGTGGCAGGTAGGGAGAGAGAACAATATGCAATGTTAGAATCTGGGTGGTAGGAAGTGGCAGGTAGGGAGAGAGAACAATATGCAATGTTAGTATCTGGGTGGCAGGAAGTGGCAGGTGGGGAGAGAGCAGTATGCAATGTTAGTATCTGGCTGGTAGGAAGTGACAGGTAGGGAGAGATAACAATATGCAATGTTAGTATCTGGGTGGCAGGTGGGGAGAGAGCAGTATGCAATGTTAGTATCTGGGTGGCAGGAAGTGGCAGGTAGGGAGAGAGAACAATATGCAATGTTAGTATCTGGGTGGCAGGACGTGGCAGGTAGGGAGAGAGAACAATATGCAATGTTAGTATCTGGGTGGCAGGAAGTGGCAGGTGGGGAGAGAGCAGTATGCAATGTTAGTATCTGGCTGGTAGGAAGTGACAGGTAGGGAGAGAGAACAATATGCAATGTTAGTATCTGGGTGGCAGGAAGTGGCAGGTAGGGAGAGAGAACAATATGCAATGTTAGTATCTGGGTGGCAGGAAGTGGCAGGTGGGGAGAGAGCAGTATGCAATGTTAGTATCTGGCTGGTGGGAAGTGGCAGGTAGGGAGAGAGAACAATATGCAATGTTAGTATCTGGGTGGCAGGAAGTGGCAGGTAGGGAGAGAGAACAATATGCAATGTTAGTATCTGGGTGGCAGGACGTGGCAGGTAGGGAGAGAGAACAATATGCAATGTTAGTATCTGGGTGGCAGGAAGTGGCAGGTGGGGAGAGAGCAGTATGCAATGTTAGTATCTGGCTGGTAGGAAGTGACAGGTAGGGAGAGAGAACAATATGCAATGTTGGTATCTGGCTGGTAGGAAGTGGCAGGTGGGGCGAGAGAACAATATGCAATGTTAGTATCTGGCTGGTAGGAAGTGGCAGGTAGGGAGAGAGAACAATATGCAATGTTAGTATCTGGCTGGTAGGAAGTGGCAGGTAGGGAGAGAGAACAATATGCAATGTTAGTATCTGGGTGGCAGGAAGTGGCAGGTGGGGAGAGAGCAGTATGCAATGTTAGTATCTGGCTGGTAGGAAGTGACAGGTAGGGAGAGAGAACAATATGCAATGTTAGTATCTGGCTGGTAGGAAGTGACAGGTAGGGAGAGAGAACAATATGCAATGTTAGTATCTGGGTGGCAGGAAGTGGCAGGTGGGGAGAGAGCAGTATGCAATGTTAGTATCTGACTGGTAGGAAGTGGCAGGTAGGGAGAGAGAACAATATGCAATGTTAGTATCTGGCTGGTAGGAAGTGGCAGGTGGGGAGAGAGAACAATATGCAATGTTAGTGTCTGGTTGGTAGGAAGTGGCAGGTGGGGGAGAGAGAACAATATGCAATGTTAGTGTCTGGATGACAGGAAGTAGCAGATGGGGAAAGACAGCAGTATGCAATGTTAGAATCTGGGTGGCAGGAAGTGGCAGGTGGGGAGAGAAAGCAGTACGCAATGTTATTATCCAGCTGGCAGGAAATGGCAGGTGGGGAAAGAGAGCAGTATGCAATGTTTGTATATGGAAGGGAGTTGCAGGTAGAAGAAGAGCAGTTTGCAATGTTAATATCTGGATGGTAGGTAGAGGGAGAGCAGTGTGTAAAGCTAATATCCGGATTGCAGGGAGTGGCAGGTGGGAGGAAGAGCGGTGTGGAATGTTCATATCTGTTAGTATGTAGCTGGCAGGAAGCGTGGTTGGGATGGGGAGAAGTGTGGAATATTTACTATCTAGAAGGCATGCCAACAATTATTAACTAATGTACATAAATTAACAAATTACTAAAGATAAATATCTCATAAACTATTGTTTTAAATAAAAATGGCTAACAAAGTAACAGTCCCAGTTTAACCCCATGATTGCCAGAGGGGTCTTCAGACATGGGAACATGAAATTTGAAAGCAGATGAGAACCATTAGCCCCTGTACCCGTTTAGCTGAACGACTGTGGAGAAAGTCTGGTTCTCTGGCAAATTTCTCCACTACAGGTTCCTCCTTTCCTGCTTTAACTCTTCTCTGTCCCTCGCCAAAAAACTTTACTTTTCACAACTAAATAAACAAAATGTGAGAGGCTTCTGGGAATGAACAACAGCACAATGGCCTGTTCTACAGCTAGTCACCGCCCAGAAGCATCACGTTTAAGCTCTCTAGTGCCATTACAGAGGAGAAATTTCCACATACATATTAGACTAATCCCACCCAAAAGGGCGATCCAGTTCCAAAATGACGGGCAAGTCCCATCTGCACGGGAACACCAGCTAACCCCCGACGTACGTTTCGGCCTTGTTGGGCCTCGTCAGGAGGGTGCAGCTGAATTCCCTAGGCACTGAGAGCAAGGGGTCCACGTCTGGATTACCCTTCACTCTTAGGGAGACCCCCATGAGTATTCAAAATAAATAAACAAAATGGGAAGCCTCTCACATTTTATATGTTGTATCTTAATACTCTTAGGGGGTCTCCCTAAGAGTGAAAGGTAATCCAGACGTGGACCCCTTGCTCTCAGTGCCTAGGGAATCCAGCTGCACCCTCCTGACAAGGCCAAACAAGGCCACAACGTATGTTGGGGGTTAGCTGGTGTTCCCGTGCGGGGGAGACTTGCCTGTCATTTTGGAACTGGACTGCCCTTTTGGGTGGGATTAGTCTAATATGTACATGGAAATTTCTCCTCTGCAATGGCACTAGAGAGCTAAAACGTGATGCTTCTGAGCGGTGACTAGCCGTAGGACAGGCCATTGTGCTGTATGTCCGTTCTCAGAAGCCTCTCACATTTTATATGTTTTCACAACTAATCAACACTCATAAATCCAACCCCCGATGCCTTTTCTTTTCAATTGACTCCCTCCTCCGTCCTCCATCTGCTTTCCCCGCTAACTCCATACAGCCACAAGACTTTGCTGACTACTTCAAAGCCAAGGTGGACTCCATCCGGGATAATATACCACCTTGTATATCTCCTCCTAACTTCCCTCGTTCCCCTCCTGGCACTCTGGACTCTTTTTCACTAGTCACGGAGGAGGAACTGACTAACCTACTATCCTCCGCTCCGTCCACTACATGCTCACTTGATCCGCTCCCCTCTCACCTCATCCAGCTCCTCTCCCCCACACTAATCCCTATCCTATTACAAGTCTTTAACTCCTTTGCCACTGCTACCTTTCCTGACGACTTCAAACATGCCTAAGTAACACCCATCCTCAAGAACAACTCTTCTGACAGTAACACACCCTCTAGGTATCGACCCATTTCTCTTCTGCCTTTTGCCTCTAAACTCTTGGAAAGCCTAGCCCACTCACACCTGCTTGACTTCCTTAACACATACAACCTGCTGGACCCTTTACAATCTGGATTTCACACTGCTCACTCCACTGAAACTGCTCTTACAAGAGTGGTCAATGATCTTCACATTGCCAAATCTCAAGGTCACTATTCAATACTTCAATCCTCCTTGATCTCTGAGCAGCTTTTTGACACTGTTGATCATGCTCTCCTCTGGATTCTTCACTCTTTAGGAATCCGTAACACAGCACTGGACTGGCTCTCCTCTTATCTATCTAACAGATCCTTCAGTGTCTCCTCTGCCACCTCTTCATCCTCCCCCATCCAACTCTCTGTTGGGGTTCCTCAAGGTTCTGTTCTAGGACCGCTTCTGTTTTCTCTTTACACAATAACACTTGGTGATCTCACTAACTCATTTGGTCTCAAATATCACCTCTATGCAGATGACACCAAGATTTACTTATCTGCACCTCAACTCACTTCTGATATCCATGCTAAAGTCACAGATTGCCTCTCGGCTATATCAGACTGGATGGCTCATAGGCACCTCAAACTCAATATGTCTAAAACTGAGCTATTTCTCATCCTACCTATGCCTGGCCCTGTAGCGCCCTTCCAGGTGACTGTAAATGGCACTACCATAAATCCAGTATCAGAAGCGTGGTGTCTAGGGGTGATAATTGACAAGTCTCTCTCATTCTGCCCTCGTATTAATGCCATTACTAAATCCTGTTGCACTCTTTTGCCTAATATTGCTAAAATCCGTCCCTTCCTATGCTCCTCCACAGCTAAAATTCTTATATACGTAATCATCCTCTCCCGCATGGACTATTGCAACATTCTTCTGTCTGGCATTCCTGCTTCCCATCTCCATCCACTTCAATCTATACAGAATGCTGCAGCACGAATTACTCTTCTGTCACCTAGGTTTGTCCCTGCCCCACTCCTCCTCAAAACTCTCCAATGGCTGCCTACCAAACTCCGGATATCTTACAAAATCTTACTTCTCTCTTTCAAGACGTTTCCACTCTGATCTCCCGTTATACCCCATCCCGCCACTTGCGTTCGGTCAATGATTGTCTTCTCTCAGCTCCTTTTGTGTCTACAGTAGTGATGAGCGAGCACCCCAATGCTCGGGTGTTTGGGTGCTCTGACCGAGCACCCCCTGAGGCTCGAGTGCTCGGCCGAGCAACCGAGCCCCATTGAAGTCAATGGGAGGACTCGAGCATTACACCAGGCACCCCCTGCTCTGATGAGGGGAGGGTGCCTGGTCCATAGGAAAATGGAAGAAAATGATGGAAACACCACAGAAATGGTTCAGGGACAGCATAGGGAGGATGTCTGGATGCATCTTGGACTCCAACATCGCTGCTGGGAACGATCTTTCGCCCGTAGTACGCCATTTTTACAAACTGACCATAAAACACACAAAAAGGAAAATAAAAACGACTTTAGGCGAAAAATTGTTACCAAACAATATTTGCTGTATATTTACTTGTATATCATCTGCAAATTCTCCCAAAAATTTCCTTGATTTTCTGAAGTGAGGCCATGATTAAGAGGGAAACGTGCGCAGAGGCAAATTCTCCCAAAAATTTCCTTGATTTTCAGAACTGAGGCCATGATTAAGAGGGAAACGTGCGCAGAGGCAAATTCTCCCAAAAATTTCCTTGATTTTCAGAACTGAGGCCATGATTAAGAGGGAAACGTGCGCAGAGGCAAATTCTCCCAAAAATTTCCTTGATTTTCAGAACTGAGGCCATGATTAAGAGGGAAACGTGCGCAGAGGCAAATTCTCCCAAAAATGTCCTTGATTTTCAGAACTGAGGCCATGATTAAGAGGGAAACGTGCGCAGAGGCAAATTCTCCCAAAAATTTCCTTGATTTTCAGAACTGAGGCCATGATTAAGAGGGAAAAGTGCGCTGAGCTGACCATCTAAAACATTATGGGTGAGGGTCTGCTGCAGAGCTGACCATCCTAAACATTATATGCGAAGGCCCGCTAGTGAGCTGACGCTATAAAACATTATATGAGAGGGCCCGCTAGAGAGCTGACCCAATAAAACATTATATGAGAAGGCCCGCTGGTGAGCTGACCTATATAAAAATTGTCAAACAGGGCCCGCTGGTGAGCTGGCCCTATATAAAAATTATATCACAGGGCCCGCTGGTGAGCTGGCCCTATATAAAAATTATATCACAGGGCCCGCTGGTGAGCTGGCCCTATATAAAAATTATATCCCAGGGCATATGGAAGAGGAGGAGGAGGATGAGAAGATTAAGAGTCAACCATATACCCGTTTTTTGGGTGGAAGGGGTGAATGGGAATACAGAGTATTCCCATCATTGTAAATAACATATATAAAGTGAGTTTATGTTCCCCCGGGGCTTTCCTCCAGTGGAGTGGAGAAGTCAGGGGAAATCCAGGCCTTGTTCATTTTTATAAGTGTCAACCTATCAGCATTGTCGGTGGAAAGGCGGATACGCTTATCTGTTATGATGCCACCAGCAGCACTAAATACCCGCTCAGACAGAACGCTGGCGGCAGGGCAGGCCAGCACCTCCAAGGCGTAGAGTGCCAGTTCATACCACGTGTCCAGCTTGGACACCCAGTAGTTGTAAGGCACAGAGGGATCATTGAGGACGCTGACACGGTCTGCTACGTACTCCTTCACCATCTTCCAAAACTTTTCCCTCCTTGTGACACTAGGCTGCACATCAGGGTGAGGGTGCTGGCGGGGTGTCATGAAGGTGTCCCACGCCTTGGAGAGTGTTGCCCTGCCTTTCTCGGAACTGCTGTGTGCTCCCCTTTTCTCCCCTTCTCTGTTGGCCAAGGTAGCACGTACTCTGCCGCCAGCGTTGTCAGATGGAAAATTTTGGAGCAATTTTTCAACAAGAACCTTCTGGTATTGCACCATTTTGCTTGTCCTCTCCACCGGAGGAATGAGAGATGAGAAATTCTCTTTGTAGCGGGGGTCCAGAAGGGTGAACACCCAGTAATCCGTGTTGTTTAAAATGCGTATAACGCGTGGGTCACGGGAAAGGCAGCCTAACATAAAGTCAGCCATGTGTGCCAGAGTACCAACAGTCAAGATTTCGCTGTCCTCACCAGGAGGATGACTCTCAATATCCTCATCCTCTTCCTCCTCTTCTGCCCACCCACGCTGAAGAGATGGAACTAAAGTTCCATGGCTACCCTCTGTAGCGGAGGCAACCGTGTCTTCCTCCTCCTCCTCCTCCTCCTCCGCCTCCTCCAATTGTCGCTGAGAAGACGAAGTGAGGGTGCTCTGACTATCACCTTGTGTAAGCTCTTCCTCCCCCATTTCCACCTCTTCCACATGCAAAGCGTCGGTTTTAATTGTGAGCAGCGAGCGTTTCAGTAGACACAGAAGTGGGATGGTTACACTGATAATAGCGTTATCGCCGCTCACCATCTGTGTCGATTCCTCAAAATTGCGTAAAACCTCGCAGAGGTCTGACATCCATTCCCACTCCTCACTTCTGATTACAGGAAGTTGAACGGAGAGGCGACGACCGTGTAACAGCTGGTACTCCACTACTGCCCTCTGCTGCTCACAAAGCCGGGCCAACATGTGGAAGGTGGAGTTCCAGTGCGTGCTCACGTCACACAGCAGCCGGTGAGCTGGCAATTGTAAGCGCTGCTGCAGCTTCAACAGGCCGGCCGAAGCTGTAGATGACTTACGGAAATGTGCACACACGCGGCGCACCTTGGTCAAGAGATCATGCACATTGGGGTAGGTTTTTAGAAATCGCTGAACCACTAAATTAAATACATGCGCTAGGCATGGTACGTGTGTGAGCTTGCCGAGCTCCAAAGCCGCCACCAAGTTACGCCCATTATCACACACAACCATGCCTGGTTGCAGGTTGAGTGGCGAGAGCCACTGCTCGGTCTGGTGACTAATCCCCTGCAACAGCTCTGAGGCCGTGTGCTGTTTGTCCCCAAGGCAGATCAGCTTCAGCACGGCCTGTTGACGCTTCCCCACTGCAGTGCTACACTGCTTCCAGCTACTGGCTGATGGGGGAGTGGCGCTGCGTGTAGAGAATTCGGAGGTGGAAACGGAGGAGGAGGAGCCAATAACGTAGGTGCTGGCGGAAACCCTGATGGAGGTAGGGCCCGCAATCCTCGGCGTGGGTAGCACCCGTGCCATCCCAGGGTCCGAGTCGCTCCCAGCCTCCACGACATTCACCCAGTGTGCCGTCAGGGAAATGTAGCGTCCCTGGCCACAAGCACTTGTCCATGTGTCAGTCGTTAAGTGGACCTTCCCAGTAACTGCGTTGGTCAGGGCACGGGTGATGTTACGGGACACATGGTGGTGTAATGCGGGGATGGCACACCGGGAAAAGTAGTGGCGGCTGGGGACCGCGTACCGAGGGACAGCTGCTGCCATCAGGCTGAGGAAGGACTCAGTGTCCACAAGCCTAAATGGCAGCATTTCGATGGCCAGTAATTTTGAAAGGTGTGAGGTTAGTGCTATGGCCTGTGGGTGGGTGGCTGGGTACTTTCTCTTGCGCTCAAATGCCTGGGGTAACGACATTTGGACGCTGTGCTGGGACAGGGAAGTGGATGTGGTCGCTGATGGTGCTTCAGATGGTACAGGTGCAGGGCGGGAGGTATGCGGGCCTGCGCCTTCGACAGGCGATTGGCCGGCACCGAAAACAGGGGAAGAGGAGGCAGTGGTGTGGCCTGCAGACACAGATGGGCGATCCAGGCGTTCCTCCCACTTACTACGGTGCTTGGATGCCATGTGTCGGATCATGCTGGTGGTGGTGAGGTTTCTAGTGTTCATGCCTCGGCTCATTCTGGTGTGGCACAGGTTGCAAACTACAATTCTTTTGTCGTCCGCACTTTCCTTAAAAAAACGCCATACCGCGGAACACCTACCCTTTGGCAAGGGAGATTTACGCAAGGGGGTGCTCCGTGGAACATTTGCGGGCCGGTTTGGTGCGGTCCGCCTTCTTTCTGTAGCCACACCACTGCCTCTTCCAGCCTGTTGCGGTGCTGCAGATGGCTCACCCTCAGGACTGCTGTCATCGCTCGGCTCTACACCTTCCCAGGTGGGGTCAGTCACCTCATCGTCCACCAAGTCCTCCTCCACTTCCTCACTCTGATCATCCTCCTCAAGTCTTGATCCCACCACATACTCAGTCATTGACAACTGTATAACATTCTCCTCAACAAGGTCTTGAGACGGAAATAGTGGTTGATTTAATGGCAACTGTGTCTCATCATCATCATCATCATCCACTACTTCCTTTGACCTTAAATGCCGTTCACATCTGTCATCTTCTTGTGATTGGGTAGCCTCTAGAGATTGTGAATCAGGGCACAAGATGTCATGTTCCTCTGCAAGCGTGCTTGGAGAGAGGGTCAAATGAAGGATTGGTGATGAGACGAGCTCCTCACTATATCCCAGTGTGGGATCACTTCTTTGACCAGACCGTGTATGGTGGGAGGAAGGATGATCAGAGTGAGGATTATTTTGACCAGACTCTTGGCTACTGAGAGTGGACTTGGTGGAAGACAGGGTGGTGCTTAACCGACTGGAAGCAGTATCAGCTGTCATCCAACCGACCACCTGTTCGCAGTGGTCGGACCTCGAGAGTGATGTCCTGCGACGCCCTGTAAAATTACACATGAAGCTAGGTATGGTGGATGTCTTTCTTTGTTGTGCTCTGGCACCAGGCACAGTTTCTCCGCGTCCTGACCCGCGCCCTGAACTATCAGGATCACGTCCACTTCCCCGTCCCTTTTTACCCGCCTTCTTCATCTTACACGGAATATGTGACTTTAATATTTGAGTTTGAAAACTTAACAGTATTTCTTCCTATTCTGCAACTGTGCAGAGTACACAGAATAGGCTGCTAAACGGCGGTGACACACACTGAATGGAATATGTGACTTTAATATTTGAGTTTGAAAACTTAACAGTATTTCTTCCTATTCTGCAACTGTGCAGAGTACACAGAATAGGCTGCTAAACGGCGGTGAAACACACTGAATGGAATATGTGACTTTAATATTTGAGTTTGAAAACTTAACAGTATTTCTTACTATTCTGCAACTGTGCAGAGTACACAGAATAGGCTGCTAAACGGCTGTGACACACACTGAATGGAATATGTGACTTTAATATTTGAGTTTGAAAACTTAACAGTATTTCTTACTATTCTGCAACTGTGCAGAGTACACAGAATAGGCTGCTAAACGGCGGTGAAACACACTGAATGGAATATGTGACTTTAATATTTGAGTTTGAAAACTTAACAGTATTTCTTACTATTCTGCAACTCTGCAGAGTACACAGAATAGGCTGCTAAACGGCGGTGACACACACTGAATGGAATATGTGACTTTAATATTTGAGTTTGAAAACTTAACAGTATTTCTTACTATTCTGCAACTGTGCAGAGTACACAGAATAGGCTGCTAAACGGCGGTGAAACACACTGAATGGAATATGTGACTTTAATATTTGAGTTTGAAAACTTAACAGTATTTCTTCCTATTCTGCAACTGTGCAGAGTACACAGAATAGGCTGCTAAACGGCGGTGACACACACTGAATGGAATATGTGACTTTAATATTTGAGTTTGAAAACTTAACAGTATTTCTTCCTATTCTGCAACTGTGCAGAGTACACAGAATAGGCTGCTAAACGGCGGTGACACACACTGAATGGAATATGTGACTTTAATATTTGAGTTTGAAAACTTAACAGTATTTCTTCCTATTCTGCAACTGTGCAGAGTACACAGAATAGGCTGCTAAACGGCGGTGACACACACTGAATGGAATATGTGACTTTAATATTTGAGTTTGAAAACTTAACAGTATTTCTTACTATTCTGCAACTGTGCAGAGTACACAGAATAGGCTGCTAAACGGCGGTGACACACACTGAATGGAATATGTGACTTTAATATTTGAGTTTGAAAACTTAACAGTATTTCTTACTATTCTGCAACTGTGCAGAGTACACAGAATAGGCTGCTAAACGGCGGTGACACACACTGAATGGAATATGTGACTTTAATATTTGAGTTTGAAAACTTAACAGTATTTCTTACTATTCTGCAACTGTGCAGAGTACACAGAATAGGCTGCTAAACGGCGGTGACACACACTGAATGGAATATGTGACTTTAATATTTGAGTTTGAAAACTTAACAGTATTTCTTACTATTCTGCAACTGTGCAGAGTACACAGAATAGGCTGCTAAACGGCGGTGAAACACACTGAATGGAATATGTGACTTTAATATTTGAGTTTGAAAACTTAACAGTATTTCTTACTATTCTGCAACTCTGCAGAGTACACAGAATAGGCTGCTAAACGGCGGTGACACACACTGAATGGAATATGTGACTTTAATATTTGAGTTTGAAAACTTAACAGTATTTTTTCCTATTCTGCAACTGTGCAGAGTACACAGAATAGGCTGCTAAACGGCGGTGATACACACTGAATGGAATATGTGACTTTAATATTTGAGTTTGAAAACTTAACAGTATTTCTTACTATTCTGCAACTGTGCAGAGTACACAGAATAGGCTGCTAAACGGCGGTGAAACACACTGAATGGAATATGTGACTTTAATATTTGAGTTTGAAAACTTAACAGTATTTCTTACTATTCTGCAACTGTGCAGAGTACACAGAATAGGCTGCTAAACGGCGGTGAAACACACTGAATGGAATATGTGACTTTAATATTTGAGTTTGAAAACTTAACAGTATTTCTTCCTAGTCTGCAACTCTGCACAGTACACAAAATGTGCTGCTAAACTGCGGCGAAGCACACTGAATGGAATATGTGACTTTGATATTTTAGTTTGAAGACTTAACAGTATTTCTTCCTATTCTGCAACTCTGCACAGTACACAGAATGTGCTGCTAAACTGCGGCGAAGCACACTGAATGGAATATGTGACTTTGATATTTTAGTTTGAAGACTTAACAGTATTTCTTCCTATTCTGCAACTCTGCACAGTACACAGAATGTGCTGCTAAACTGCGGCGAAGCACACTGAATGGAATATGTGACTTTGATATTTTAGTTTGAAGACTTAACAGTATTTCTTCCTATTCTGCAACTCTGCACAGTACACAGAATGTGCTGCTAAACTGCGGCGAAGCACACTGAATGGAATATGTGACTTTGATATTTTAGTTTGAAGACTTAACAGTATTTCTTCCTATTCTGCAACTCTGCACAGTACACAGAATGTGCTGCTAAACTGCGGCGAAGCACACTGAATGGAATATGTGACTTTGATATTTTAGTTTGAAGACTTAACAGTATTTCTTCCTATTCTGCAACTCTGCACAGTACACAGAATGTGCTGCTAAACTGCGGCGACGCACACTGAATGGAATATGTGACTTTGATATTTTAGTTTGAAGACTTAACAGAATGTGCTCTAATCTGCAACTTTGCACACTAAACAGAATGTGCTCTAATCTGCAACTTTGCACACTAAACAGAATGTGCTCTAATCTGCAACTTTGCACACTAAACAGAATGTGCTCTAATCTGCAACTTTGCACACTAAACAGAATGTGCTCTAATCTGCAACTGTGCACACTAAACAGAATGTGCTCTAATCTGCAACTTTGCACACTAAAGAGAATATTTTTTTTTTTTTTTTTTTGTTTTTTTCCCCCCACACAAAATAACCTGCTGCCCCCACACACAGTAGTCCTAAAAAGGACTTTTGGTTCTTTTTTTTCACAAGTTTGGTTTTTTTCCTCCCTACACTGCCTTTCCCTTCCTATCCTCAGCTCTCCCTGGCTAAGACTGAGCCGAACTCGATGGTCAGGTGCTATACAGCACCTGACCACGGGTTCTGGCCAGCCAATCAGTGTAATGCCAGCAGCCAACATGGCTGCTGGCATTACACCGATGTCAGAGCCTCCCTGCAAGTTTATTGGCTGCGCAGCAGCCGCAAAACGTGCGGGGAGGAGACCCGAACATGGCGGGCGAGCACATGCGGTACTCGTACGAGTACCGCCATGTGCCGAGCAGAGCGATGCTCGAGCCGATCCGAGCATCGGCCGAGCATGCTCGCTCAACACTAGTCTACAGCCCTGTCACATATCGAACCTTTTTCTCTCATTGCTCCGTATCTATGGAATGCTCTACCATCCAACCTGCGCCACTGCACCTCTCTGATAACCTTCAAATCTCACTTAAAAATCTCCACATGCTAATAATAATAATAATAATCATAATTTGTGATTTTTATAGCGCTTTTCTCCCTGTAGAAGGCACTGATGTTGTACTATGAACACTCTTATAAATTATTTACTTTACTGATGTCCTTTATCATCAGCACTTGACCCTTATGTACTCTGTATGTCTCCCATTACTTTAGATTGTAAGCTTTCGGACAGGGACCTCGCACCCAATGTTTCACTCTACAAAGCACCTGTAACCCTGTATTGTTTAAACACTTAAAGGGATAGTAATGTTTCATAATGAATGCAGATCTAATTAATCATCATAGTATTTGGACTTTGGAGAGTGTTATTTCAATTCTGTCAGAGTTGTAGTACAAGAGTAATTCAATGACAAAGTATCCCCCTCCCGCCCCTTTTACTGATGTAACACTGCCCAGCCAGATCAGAAGGGTGGTGCCCAAGTAGACTGCATAGAGGGACAATCTTCAATTAAGATAAGGGAAAAACCTGAAAAACTTGTCAAGGGGGCAGGGCTTTCATTGTTCTCATAGTAAGAAGATTGTCCCCTTCTGTTATCTGTCTGGTCTATGGACTGCATTCCACATCTGAGAAGAGATGGCTTACATTAGGTAAAAGGGGCGGGAGGGGAAACTTTGCTTGTGAATATCTCTCAAACCATAAAGGTTTGAGAGATAAGACTTATATCGTTCTTCATGTTATTTTAATGCCTACAAAATAAAATAAAGATAAAACTAAGTATTACTATCCCTTTAAATTGTAAATCGCTGCATACACTTGTGGCACTATATAAATAAACATATTAATTCATTCATCTATCACCCTTTCCTTAAAGTCGTTTTTTTCTTACATTCCCTCTTATTTTCCCACCTTCAATTTCTAGTGCAAGTCCTCTCGTTTTAGGGTATCCTTTTAAACTGTCGCATGCAAAATAGCGCGTGGCTACAGGGCGCAGTCAGCATGTCTCCATGATTAAAAGGGCAACATGAGAATCTCACATTGTAGGACATTGTGAGATTCTCAAATTGCGCCTTCAAACGTTGCCTTCAAGTCCCATCATTCTTAGTCATACAATAGAATAGAATACAATATAGTAAGTCAATCTGAATGAGGACAGTGATTCTTATATACTAAGAGCATCTATATATGTAAATCCCAAATGGAAAACGTAACCTTAGCAATATCATATTCCTTAGAGAAACTAAATACTACCTGTTTCCTATGTAAGTTATTACCTCCTGAAGTAGATATATTGATCCCTGTAAATCCATCAGGTACTGAAGTAAGTATACTGCTGTAGCCTCTCTCTCTCCCCTTCTCTGCATGCAGAATGATAGGGCAGAGCGGAGTTGATTGCCTTACTGTATTGTATTGTATTGTATTGTATGGCTAAGGACGATGGGACTTGAAGGCGACATTTGAAGGCGCGACCTGAGAATCTCGCTCTGTCCTGCAATGTGAGATTCTCATGCCGCCCTTTTAATCATGGCAACATGCTGACTGCGCCCTGTAGTCACATGTTATTTTGCGTGCAACATTTTAAAAGTGAACCTTGTTTTAGTATTCCTTTTATTTAGAAAAACTGATCCCTCTTGAACTTTATTCAATCCCTTAATATATGTAAAAGTTTCTATCATATCGCCCTCTCCCTTCTATCCTTCAAGCTGTAAACATTAAGGTCCCGGAGTATTTCCTGATAATTTTTCTTATTTAGCCCTTTCACTATTTTAGTGGACCTTCTTTGAATAGTGCCTAATTTATTGATGTCCTTCTGGAGATATGGTCCAACTAGTGATGAATATAGTGGCATTAATAACTTTCTTTTTCTGCTGCTAATTCTTCTTCCTATGCAACCTAGTGCAACTCTGTATTTCCCCATGGCTTTACTGAATTGCTTGCCTACCTTACAATCATCAAATATAACTAATCCCAAGTCCCTTTCCTCTGGTGCTGTTAGCAGGGCACCATTAAATCTATATTCTGTCTTTGAGCTTTTGAATGTACTATTCTGCATATTGTGACATTACACTTTAAATCCCATGCTTCGGTCGATTCCTCTAATTTTTTTTATATCACTTCTCATCTGGCTAACCCCCTCCAGGAATGTCAACCCTGTTACTAGTGTTGAGCGAGCACCCCGATGCTCGGGTGCTCTGACCGAGCACCCCCTGAGGCTCGAGTGCTCGGCCGAGCACCCGAGCCCCATTGACTTCAATGGGGCGACACGAGCATTACACCAGGCACCCCCTGCTCTGATGAGGGGAGGGTGCCTGGTCAATGCCCCCTTCATCACCGCTATGCCCCCTTCATCTCCGAATGCCCCCTTCATCTCCGCAATGTCCCCCTTCATCTCCGCAATGTCCCCTTCATCTCCGCTATGCCCGTCTTCCACAATGTCCCCCTTCATCTCCGCTATGCCCCTCTTCCACAATGTGCCCCTTCATCTCCGCTATGCCCCTCTTCCACAATGTCCCCCTTCATCTCCTCTATGGCATAGAGGAGATGAAGGGGGACATTGTGGAAGAGGGGCATAGCGGAGATGAAGGGGCACATTGTGGAAGAGGGGCATAGCGGAGATGAAGGGGGACATTGTGGAAGACGGGCATAGCGGAGATGAAGGGGGACATTGTGGAAGAGGGGCATAGAGTCTATGCCCCTCTTCCACAATGTCCCCCTTCATCTCCGCAATGCCCCCTTCATCTCCGCAATGCCCCCGTACCTCCAGTCCCTGGTGGTCCAGCGGAGCGTCTTCGGATCTGTGCCTCTTCCGGCACAGATCCCCGCCACCCGAACATGGCGGGCGAGCACATGGCGGTACTCGACGAGTACCGCCATGTGCCGAGCAGAGCGATGCTCGAGCCGATCCGAGCATCGGCCGAGCACGCTCGCTCAACACTACCTGTTACAGATCATAGTGTTATCTGCAAAAAAGCAATCCTTCCCATGAAGCTCACTAATAATATTGTTAATAAAGATGTTAAAGAGAATAGTCCCCAGCAGTGAACCCTGAGGTACACGGTTCACTATTGAAATGTCGCCTTTTATTTGACGACCAAGAAAACAGGGCAGTCAAAATGACGCATGGTTCAAAAGAGTGACATCAGAATCTCGCTTGCATGAAAACGGTGAGATTCTGATGTTGCAGGCTTAAGCAGACACGCAGTATAGTTCAGAGCCCTATGTCTGTCCTTTTCATTCCTTTGCTGACTTGCCATATCTCCCTGTTGGTGCGGTCATCCACGTGCTGAGCTGGACACAATGTTTGCTTGTGTACGAAGTGTAAGGGGACTAATAATCACACTCATGGCACCACATAGGCTAAAACAAGTAACAATAATACAAAGGACTCACAGTGAGTGGGACGTGCCAAGTCAGGTGCCGCACAAACCGATTAACAACCAGTGTTACATTATAAAAACAGGACATGCACAATCTCATGTTGGACTACAGCTCCCATAATTCACAAACACACTTGGGCCTTGCATAGTCTAAGTACCGTATGTTCAAAAGAAAAGTGGAGGAGTTCTGGGGCAAACCATTTGCACTATAGGGGACAAACAAAAATCCCCATGGATTTAAATGGGTATTTTAACCCATTAGAAGCTAAAGAATTCTCCAACTCATGAGATGTCTCTAGCATTCATGGAGTTAAAATCTCCATTTATATCAAAGGGAATTTTTTGATTTTTTTTTCTTTTAAGTTCTCCCCTATAGTGCGAATAGTTTGCCCCAGAATTCCTCCACTTTTCTTTTGTCTATCTATCTGATATCTCATATCTATCTAATATCTATCTATTTATCTATCTGATATCTCACATCTATCTATCTATCTATCTATCGATCTATCATCTATCTCATATCTATCTATCTATCTATCTATCTATCTATCTATCTATCTATCTCATAGGCGTGCGCAGCCAATTGCATTAGGGTGTGCACCCAAAAGCACAAACACAAGCGTGCACGTGTGTGTATATATATATATATCTATATATATAAAAGAAGACTTTGTGCCTGCCAAAACACACCCAGGGGTGGTATTAAGGAGGAGTTACTGTTCCCATTGGGTGATTCAATCATGCAGGGAGTTGGCCCGCCCCCACTATGCAGCCCACCCACCACTATCAAAGTCAGAAAAAAACAATATGGCCGCCACTTGCTCCTACACCACAGACAAACACACATGCCCCACTCACACAGCACCACACAAACACACACACATGCCCCACTCACACAGCACTACACAAACACACACACATGCCCCACTCACACAGCACCAAGCAGACATGCCCCCACTCACACACACAGCACCACATACACCACATACACACACAAAGCCAGAAATACATATGGCTGACACACACACACAGTCACTCACCCTGACTCCCAGAGGCCTCAGCAGGACCTGTAGTGCAGCACCAGAGGAACAAAATTGCACTTAAAGGGTTAAGGTAGGTCCTCATTGCTCAATTATTTCTTCACTGTCATCATTTGCTATGCAAGACACAGGACAGACAGCCATCAGATTCACACTTAACCCACTGACTGCCACAGGGTTGTGTATCAAGTTTTACCCCTCAGGGAGTGTGTTCAAACTCCTCACACTGTAAACTTGCATTTCTCTCCCACTTCTCCTCCTTCCCCAGCCTATTACTAACACTTTTCCATAGTTATGTTAAGCCCCGCCCCCTACTCGCGATTAAGCCCCGCCCCCTTTTAACCCAGATTGCCCCATTGCTCTCTCCACATCAGCACCACATGAGGGACTCCACAATTAAAAATTCCCAGGTATAACACATACATGCCTCACTCACACAGCACCATATACCCATACACACACACAAAGCCAGAAAGAAAGATGGCTGACACACAGTCACTCACCTTGACTCCCAGTGGCCTCAGCAGGACCTGTAGTAAAGCCACTGAATGGTGCTGCATCAGCAGGGGAACAAAATGGCACTCAAAGGGTTAAGGTAGGCCCTCATTGCTGAATTACTTCTTCACTGTCACCATTTGCCATGCAAGACACAGGACAGACAGCCATCAGATTCACACTTAACCCACTGACTGCCACAGGGTTCTGTATCAAGTTTTACCCCTCATGGAGTGTGTTCAAACCCCTCACACTGTAAACTTGCATTCCCCTCCCACTTCTCCTCCTTCCCCAGCCTATTACTAACACTTTTTCACATTTATGTTAAGCCCCGCCCCCTACTCGCGATTAAGCCCCACCCACTTTTAACCCAGATTGCCCCATTTGTTTCTGCACATCAGCACCACATCAGTCCCCTCTAGGGACTTCACAAGTCAGTGTTCCCAGGTATGAACACACTTCCCACTGCTATTTAACTCTGACATGCCTCTCTATACCTTAACCCTTTGAGTGCCAGAGGGGTACACAACTCATGAGCACATGTGTTTCTGCTCATATATGTTGCGTGTCTGTGTACATCTCTGTTACATATGTGTGTCCATATGTGCATCTCCAGTGTGTCAGTGTGTACATGTCTTTTGCATGTTTCTGCCGCTCACTGTGTGTATGTGCATACCTCCCAACATTTCACAGGGCCAAAGAGGGACATGTTAGTTTTAGGTAATATTATTGGGGGTGTGGCTGGTGGGCGGGGCATTAGTAAGAATTTTTAGGTTATTTCATGACCTATTACTAGCTATTTATGTAACTGGATAAATGATTTAGTTCAAGACCAAAGTATTTTATTTGCACAGACTAATGTATACACACATATACTGAAGTTTATTGCTTTATTGCTGTAGAGCAAAGTAATACACACCACACAGTCAGGGCTGGTGCAAGGATTTTTGCCACCCTAGGCAAAACCTAATTTTGCCGCCCATTTCGCTCCGCCCCTTGTGTCCCACCCCTTTATACCCTGCCTACTTATACCCAACCTCTTTTCATGATTGTCCTCTCTCTGCCCCCTGAGCCACTCTGCCCCTGTTCTGGAGATGCCTGTAAGAGATGCCCCCCACCAGCTCCAACTTGCCCCTTATCAGCTTCACTTTGGCCCACCAGCTCCACTTTGCCCCTATCAACTCCAACTTGCCCCCATCAGCTCCAACGTGCCCCCACCAGCTCCATTTTGCCCCCTCAGCTTCACTTTACCCCCTCAGCTCCAACTTACCCCCATCAGCTCCACTTTGCCCCCCATCCTCTCCAACTTACCCCCATCAGCTCCACTTTGCCCCCCATCCGCTCCAACTTGCCCCCATCCGCTCCAACTTGCCCCCACCAGCTCCACTATGCCCTCTCAGCTCCAACTTTCCACTATCAGCTCCACTATGCCCCCAGCAGCTCCAACTTGCCCCCATCCGCTCCAACTTGCCCCCCCCATCCGCTCCAACTTGCCCCACCAGCTCCACTTTGCCCCCCTCAGCTCCACTTGCCCCCCCTCAGCTCCAACTTGCCCCCCCTCAGCTCCAACTTGCCCCCCCTCAGCTCCACTTTGACCCTCATCAGCTCCACTTTGACCCTCATCAGCTCCAACTTGCCCCCATCATCTCCAACTTGCCACCACCAGCTCCACTATGCCCCCTCAGCTCCAGCTTTCCCCTAACAGCTCCAACTTGCCCCCATCATCTCCACTTTGCCCCACATCTGCTCCAACTTGCCCCCTCAGCTCCACTATGCCCCCTCAGCTCCAACTTGCCCCCCATCACATACCTGTATCTCCCGCGCAGTCTTCTCTTCAGTAATGCAGAGCGCGGCGGGAGATCATGACTCCCAGCGCGCTCTGCATTACTAAAGATCCGACCACATGAGGGAGCGCTGTAGCAACACAGACCTGACTGTGTTGTAGTTCCTGGCGTGGTGTGTGGGCGCAGCTCTTCTCCGCTGCATGCCCGCGTCCCCAGTACGTGTGCGCCCTAGGCCGGCGCCTACCTCGCCTATAGGTGGAGCCGGCCCTGCACACAGTCTGACCTCCTAAAAAGAGGGACAACAGGGTGGGAAAGAGGGACAGAGGGATTTGGCCCTCAAAGAGGGACTGTCCCTCCTAAAGAGGGACACTTGGGATGTATGGTATGTGTCTGCCTGTATGCTGCATATGTCTGTGTTTATCAGTGTGTCTGCATTTCAAACACGTGCGCCCAATGGTCATAACATGACGGGCAACGCCGTCCCATGTTGCTAGTATATATATATATATATGTATATGTGTGTGCTAAATAAATGAACCATCCATAGTTAAGACCACTACAGACAGTGCTGCCAGTGCCTCCTGTCTGTGTTTCAGCTGCCTCTGTCTGCAGTCTGCGCACAGTAACTAAGTTGTGAAGTTGCGGGTGTCTGTCTCATCACAGCCGAGTCAGTGCCAGTGCCTGCAGCCTCCTTACCCGCTGTTCGCTCCCTGGCACTTTCCCCCAATGTAACGAGCGCTGAAAGGAAGTGACATCATTTCCTCTCAGAGTGGCGCCGCAATGAAGGAGGGAAGGCTCATGCAGGCTTTTGCGCCTGAGTGTTTGTCCCGCCCTCCTTGGTCTCCCCGAGCACAGCAATCAGCAGCAGATAGCCGTGGCAAGCGGCTAAGGTATAAAGCTGGTGCCGCAGCCGCATTAATATGCGGAAACGACCATTTAACTTCTGAAAAGCCGGTGTACACGGGGCTGATTAGGGTGTGCCTAGGCACACCCGGCACACCCTGTGCGCACACCTATGATCTATCTATCTATCTATCTCATATCTAACTATTATCTATCTATCTATCTATCTATCTATCTATCTATCGATCTATCTCTCTCATACCTATTTATCTATCTCTGTATCATCTGATATCTGTCTATCTATCTCATATCTAACTATTATCTATCTATCTATCTATCTATCTATCTATCTATCTATCTATCTCTGTATCTGATATCTGTCTATCTATTTATCTATCTATCTATATCTATCTATCTATCTATCTATCTATCTATCTCTGTATCTGATATCTGATATCTGTGTATCTATTGGATATCTATCAATCTCATAACTGTCTATCTATCTATCTAGGATATTTCCTATCCTTACATGTGATTAACTTTGAGGTGAGTGTCCCTAATATCTCCTAAAGAGGGACATGTAGGAGGTATGGACCCCTAATATCTCCTATAAAGGGACACTTGGGAGGTATGGACCCCTAATATCTCCTAAAGAGGGACACTTGGGAGGAATGGACCCCTAATATCTCCTAAAGAGGGACACTTGGGAGGTATGGACCCTAATATCTCCTAAAGAGGGACACTTGGGAGGAATGTACCCCTAATATCTCCTAAAGAGGGACACTTGAGAGGTATGGACCCCTAATATCTCCTAAAGAGGGACACTTGGGAGGTATGGACCCCTAATATCTCCTAAAAAGGGACACTTGGGACGTATGTACCCCTAATATCTCCTAAAGAGGGACACTTGAGAGGTATGGACCTCTAATATCTCCTAAAGAGGGACACATCAGAGTTATGGACCTCTTATATCTCCTAAAGAGGACACTTAGGAGGTTTAGTAGCAATGCTGCATTGGTTGTTCCCCTGTTGTCTCATTTCAGTGCACCAATTCCAAAATACTTCAACTATACTGTGGTCTCTCAGGAGAGTAGTAAAAGTTTCAGTAAGGAAAGTCTGGGCAACGGCCTGTGGAATCGGCTGAAAACCTTTCACACAAGAGTTTTAGATGTTCTTTCCAACTTCCCATGAATGGCCCAACCATGTTGTCACCATTCAGTTACACTGTCTGGAGATCACGTGTGTCTTCTCTCAGATATCCCCCCTTCCCCCATCCAGAATGGTGATAGAGAGGTGAGTGAAATGGCAGGGTGGGGCAACCATTGTGTCACCAGTGTGAAAGAGGTTTTAGGGTTCTTTGCTGAACTGAGAGCTTTATTAGCATAAGGTGCTGCACTCAGAGAGACCAATTTTCCAAAATATAAGTATCAATATCTCCTAAAATGTACACCCGCTGGTCTTCTGTCTAACGTGATACATAGGAGGTGAAAATGAACATATATATGAAAACCTAATTATAGGTGAAAGGTCCACTTTAACCCTAAGACCAAGAGAGGTGCACAACGCATAACAAATTAATGTGTTGAATACCCCACTGGTCCTTAAGGAATTAACCTCCTTAAAGCCTATCTAATTAAACATACAAACACCTGTGATGAAGTCCATGGGAAACAAACTGTGACGTGCGAGAATAATTCTGTGACAAGCCATGGCGGAAAACCTTGTATATTATGACAACCAGCTAGTAGATTAAACAATGTCCCACCAGAAAGGAATCCAGCTGCCTGTACTGTTCCCATATTCTGGCAACACAAGGATCCAAACACCTGTATGTCAAGTCCTGGCTCACAAGACAGGAAAAGAACATGGCCTTGTGTACTCAGAAACAAACAGGACAAAGATGTGGAGGGGTCCACTAGAGGAGATCAGGACGGCTCTCCGGGGCTTGTTTACATTTCTTGAACCCTATGAATATCAGAGGGCTGAGCAGCATATTCTGGAGCAACGCGTTGTACATCTATCTGGCACTCATAGGGTTAAAGGAACACCAGCGTTAAATATAATTTGCTGTTACACGGAAGAGTCAATCGTAACATTTTCAGATAAATATGTAAAGGTTGTCATGCCTTGGGGTTCTGTGGAACAAATGTCGGTATTGGTGAGCGCTGGAATGAGACTGGGGTGTCAGACAGTGTATGTGTGCTTCTGTGACTGCCAATAGAACAAGGCTGGGGTGTCAGACAGTGTATGTGTGGTTCTGTGACTACCAGTGGAATAAGGCTGGGGTGTCAGACAGTGTATGTGTGGGTCTGTGACTACCAGTGGAATAAGGCTGGGGTGTCAGACAGTGTATGTGTGGGTCTGTGACTACCAGTGGAACAAGGCTGGGGTATCAGACAGTGTATGTGTGGTTCTGTGACTACCAGTGGAACAAGGCTGGGGTATCAGACAGTGTATGTGTGGGTCTGTGACTACCAGTGGAACAAGGCTGGGGTGTCAGACAGTGTATGTGTGGATCTGTGACTACCAGTGGAACAAGGATGGGGTGTCAGATAGTGTATGTGTGGGTCTGTGACTACCAGTGGAACAAGGCTGGGGTGTCAGACAGTGTATGTGTGGGTCTGTGACTACCAGTGGAACAAGGCTGGGGTGTCAGACAGTGTATGTGTGGGTCTGTGACTACCAGTGGAACAAGGCTGGGGTGTCAGACAGTGTATGTGTGGGTCTGTGACTACCAGTGGAACAAGGCTGGGGTGTCAGACAGTGTATGTGTGGGTCTGTGACTACCAGTGGAACAAGTCTGGGGTGTGAGACAGTGTATGTGTGGTTCTGTGACTATCAGTGGAACAAGGCTGGGGTGTCAGCCAGTGTATGTGTGGGTCAGTGACTACCAGTGGAATAAGGCTGGGGTGACAGACAGTGTATGTGTGGGTTTGTGACTACCAGTGGAATACGGCTGGGGTGTAAGACAGTGTATGTGTGGTTCTGTGACTACCAGTGGAACAAGGCTGGGGTATCAGACAGTGTATGTGTGGGTCTGTGACTACCAGTGGAACAAGGCTGGGGTGTCAGACAGTGTATGTGTAGATCTGTGACTACCAGTGGAACAAGACTGGGGTATCAGACAGTGTATGTGTGGATCTGTGACTACCAGTGGAACAAGGCTGGAGTGTCAGACAGTGTATGTGTGGGTCTGTGACTACCAGTGGAACAAGTCTGGGGTGTCAGACAGTGTATGTGTGGTTCTGTGACTACCAGTGGAATAAGGCTGAGGTATCAGACAGTGTATGTGTGGATCTGTGACTACCAGTGGAACAAGGCTGGGGTGTCAGCCAGTGTATGTGTGGGTCAGTGACTACCAGTGGAATAAGGCTGGGGTGACAGACAGTGTATGTGTGGGTCTGTGACTACCAGTGGAACAAGTCTGGGGTGTCAGACAGTGTATGTGTGGTTCTGTGACTACCAGTGGAACAAGGCTGGGGTGTCAGACAGTGTATGTGTGGGTCTGTGACTACCAGTGGAACAAGGCTGGGGTGTCAGACAGTGTATGTGTGGGTCTGTGACTACCAGTGGAACAAGGCTGGGGTGTCAGACAGTGTATGTGTGGGTCTGTGACTACCAGTGGAACAAGGCTGGGGTGTCAGACAGTGTATGTATGGGTCTGTGACTACCAGTGGAACAAGGCTGGGGTGTCAGACAGTGTATGTGTGGGTCTCTGACTACCAGTGGAACAAGGCTGGGGTGTCAGACAGTGTATGTATGGGTCTGTGACTACCAGTGGAACAAGGGGTCTGTGACTACCAGCAGAACAAGGCTGGAGTGTCAGACAGTGTATGTGTGGTTCTGTGACTACCAGTGGAACAAGGCTGGGGTGTCAGACAGTGTATGTGTGGGTCTGTGACTACCAGTGGAATAAGGCTGGGGTGTCAGACAGTGTATGCGTGGGTCTGTGACTACCAGTGGAACAAGGCTGGGGTGTCAGACAGTGTATGTGTGGTTCTATGACTACCAGTGGTGAATGTGGTTGACTGTGTGTGTGTGTGTTTTGTGCATGTACTGAATGCATGTTTGTTTTATGTGTCTATGAATGTGTATGAGTGTGTATGTATGTATATATATATATATATATATATATATATATATATATATATATTTTTTTTTTTTTTTTTTTTTTTTTTTTTTGTGTGTGTGTTTAATTGTGTATGTGTATGTAGGTGGGTTTATGTGTGTGAGTATGTATGTATATATATGTAAATGTGTGTATGTATGTTTTACTCTGTGTGTATATGTGCATATTTGACTATGTGTGTGTGTGTGTGTGTGTATGTATGTATGTGTGTTTTGTGTATGTGTATATAAGTATGTGTGTGCAGGTACTGTTTGTTGTGTGTGTGTGTGTGTGTATGTGTGTGTTTGTGTGTTATTAGGAGGTGTTAGTATGTCTTGTAGAATGACTTTCCTATGAATCATGTCTCAGCACTAACTAGCTGTACAAGGCATTGTTAAGTGAATGCTGCCCTCTGATTCAGTCATGCAGGGATATTTCTGTCCCAGCTCATTTAGCATTTCCTTATCCTCTTTGCTTGAGAAGCAGGATATTCCAGGCAATCTTGTACGCAATCGGTCTAATTTTGGGGCTGTTATATATTTACTAACATTCCTGAACTGCCGGACGCACTTTTCCTGAGCCGACACTTCCACTTGAAGTGACTTCCAGCGGATGTGCAGCTGGCAAAGCTTTCATGTTTCTTTCGCAAAGGGGAAATGTTAGAAAAATAAAATAATAATAGCAGCAGGTGTTTCTCGGAGAGCGGTCAGGACAGGACGAGAACGTGGGAAATGAGCAGGAGTGATTTTCTAAAAAGTAAGGTGCCAGGCAGAGGCGTAACTAGAATCCACGGGGCCCTGGTGCAAGTATTGCTACGGGCCCCCCTCTGACCACATTGGCCCCCCTCAACCACATTGGCCACCTCTACATTGCCCCTTCCACAATGCCTCCATCACAATGCCCCTCATGCTCCACATTTCCCCCCAATCTCCACAATGCCCCCATCACAATGCCCCTCATGCTCCACATTTCCCCCAATCTCCACATTGCCCCTATCACAATGCCCCTCATGCTCCACATTTCCCCCAATCTCCACATTGCCCCTATCACAATGCCCCTCATGCTCCACATTTCCCCCCAATCTCCACAATGCCCCTCATTCTCCACATTTCCCCCCAATCTCCACAATGCCCCCATCACAATGCCCCTCATGCTCCGCATTTCCCCCCAATCTCCACAATGCCCCCATCACAATGCCCCTCATGCTCCACATTTCCCCCCAATCTCCACAATGCCCCTCATTCTCCACATTTCCCCCCAATCTCCACAATGCCCCTCATGCTCCACATTTCCCCCCAATCTCCACAATGCCCCCATCACAATGCCCCTCATGCTCCACATTTCCCCCCAATCTCCACAATGCCCCTCATTCTCCACATTTCCCCCCAATCTCCACAATGCCCCCATCACAATGCCCCTCATGCTCCACATTTCCCCCCAATCTCCACATTGCCCCCATCACAATGCCCCTCATTCTCCGCATTTCCCCCCAATCTCCACAATGCCCCTCATTCTCCACATTTCCCCCCAATCTCCACAATGCCCCCATCGCCACATTGCCCCTACTGACCCCCGTCCTCCTACCTCCTGGTGGTCTAGCGGTGTGTGTGACAAGCTCCCACACGGTTCTTAGTAATGCAGAGCGCTGGGAGATTATGTCATCTCCCAGCGCTCTGCATTACTCGAGCGCTGGCCACCGGGACGTCAGCTGTGCTGCGGACGGGTGGCGAGGGGGTCGCAGGGGGCGGCCGGGCCCCTGAGAGTGACAGGCCCGGTTGCAGGTGCGGCCCCTGCGACCCCTATTGTTATGCCACTGGTGCCAGGTCACAAAATACCAAAAGAAAACACAGAGTCACTGATATACGGGACCAAGTCACCAACACAATATACAAGGGCACTGACCTGGCTGGATGTGAGGATCAGGACTTTTCAGGTCTTTTTCAGTAGGGGCAATAACACCAATTCTGAGGCACGACTGGACCATAGGGAAAAATAATATTTTACTTTTAATTTAACAAATGGAAGTGGAGTTAGCATAGCTGAGAACTCTCCGGATTTGTCCTGGAGACTATGGTTTTCACTCTGCATTACCGGGACTTCGGGGCAGAGGCTGATTCTCGGGGGTGTGGCCACTTTCTATTGAAACTCTGCCCATTGGTGTTCCTTTCCACCTAGTTCCTCCCATTTCCCTCCCACTTCTCCTCCTTCCCCAGCCTATTCTAGGCACTTTTTACTAGATTTTGAAGCCACACCCCCCACTAGTGATTAGGCTCTAACCACTTTTGACTCAAATTGCATCATTTATCCTACCCAACAACACTACAGAACTCCCAAGAAGGAAGTCCAGAATAAAAAGTTCCTAGATATGGGTCTAACTATGTAACATGTAGGGTAATAGGTTTTTTATTTTTAAATTTTTGCTACTGTAAATTTGTTATTGGTATTTTTGTCCATTGTGCGTGCATGTATTTTTAGCAATTTTTATAACCCCTTGACTGCTTTGCAGTGTGTTGCATCCCCCTCTGGCACTCAAAGGGATACACTTATGTTTTTTGTATGAGTTTGAGATTAAAATTTCTCATCTAAGCTAGGCATTAGTTACTGAATGTATATTGGTACCCATATTCCCAAGGGAGCCCTTGATTCCCCAAGAGATTTTGGCAAGAGTAGCTATCAATCATCTATATATATATATATATATATATATATATATTCATTTAAAAGCCCATGTACATGGGCCACAGTGCCACCCAGCAGCCTCGGCTGGTGCCCTGGATCCGCGTTCATGAGAATGAGCCATTATTCTGTGCCTGAGAGGCAGGACGGAGCACAGACATGTTTCCATAGTGACGTCTGTGCGCCTGCTCTGTCAGTCCCAGTCTGCTCTAGGAGGCGTTGCTAGGTGCTGTTTGGCTCCGGAAGGGACTGACAGTGCAGGCGCGCAGACGTCAGTATGGAAAGATGTCTGCGCTCTGTCCTGCTTCTCAGTCCCAAATAGTGGCTCATTCTCATGAAATCTGGCTAGTCTCCAGATGGGGAATTATATGGGACAATGTTTTTGAAGAGTGGTAGTTCCTCTTTAACTCAACAGGAATTTCCATTGACCCACTATGGAGCAGTGGCTTTCCTCCAGAATTGGAGCAAACCAAGTAATTTCCAACACCTAGTTATGAACCCTCTCAAGGTATAGGTCTATCCATAGGCCACCCAGGTATGGGTATATCCATAGGCCACCATGCAGACCTTGCTTACTGCAACTTTACTGCATTCCAAAGGGAAGTCTGAACAGTTGAGACATTTTGGACTCTGGTGCATTCATCCGTATGAAAGGCAACATAGCTGTTATCTTTCACCACGGGCAACAAATCCTGCTCTGGTGACTCCCGTGTGAAGGGACCCTAATAAAAGACCAAATAATGGGTCCAGCTTGTTTGAACACAGTGAATTTGATGCACCAAGTAGAACTGAGGCAATTCTGGTGCAAACCAACTGCACCATAGGGAACTTAAACATTCCCACTGATTTAAATTAGGCTTTTAGTCTCGATGGAGACCTCGCTAGCCTTTAAAGCTGAACTATCACTCAAATTAAAGTGCCCCCAAATCACTATGTACATAGCTAAGTACAGTCTATAAGTAAGCGCTATTTTGCGTGAAACGCATTAGATGCTTGAGATCTTCCCTCTATGTGCATAAGTGTAACTAGAAGCCATGGGGCCCTGGTGCAAGAATTGCCATGGGCCCCCCGACCACATTGGCCACCTCCACATTGCCCCCATCTCCACATTGCCCCTTCCACAATGCCCCTCAGTCTCCACATTGCCCCTTCCACAATGCCACCATCTCCACATTGCCCCTTCCACATTGCCCCTAAATCTCCTACCTCCCTAATGGTCCAGTGACAGAGGACAGGTCTGTGCCTCTTTCTGCACAGACCTCTTCTCCCGCGCGGTCCTCTTCAGTAATGCAGAGCGCTGGGAGATGATGTCATGATGATGTCATCTCCCAGTGCTCTGTATTACTAGAGCACCGGTCTGCCCGGAGGGAAAACTGATCTCCTTCTGGCAGACAGGCACTCTCGTAATGCAGATCCCCAGCGCTCTGAATTACTTAATTGCGGGCGTCAGGGGAGGGGGTCGCAGGGGGAGGCTGGGCCCCTGGAGTAACGGGCCCAGTCACAGATGCGACCCCTGCGACCCCTATAGTTACGCCACTGTCTTTGTGTCTAGTCTCACTTCTACCCCATTCCGTTTGTTATCCCGCTGGTTTATTTTATTCTGAAAATGATGAATAAAGAAGTTGTTTTTATTACCAAGCGTTTTTGGTTTCGATGTTGATATTCTGAGGATGTTGGATTGGATTTTATGCTTTCATGCGGTGTTTGGAGAACCGGATCATCAGCTGCACCGGATCACTGGAGCCAACGTACCGGGTGGGAGACATTGCCGTTTACTGTAGTTTCTCTGTTTATTATGAGGAGTGTTAGCGTACATATTGCTTTTGTTACATAGCTATACTCTTATAAATACTAGTATTACCCTGAAGAAGACCTGCGTTATTGAGAAAGCCAACTTGTTCTGAGACGCACAGGCAGGCATCAGCGCAGTCACCTTGCTGAATAGACATCTGTGCACCTGCGCTCCCAGTCCCAGTCTCCTCTTCAGCTGGTGAGTGGGAATTGCGTTGTACCTTAAGGTACAGGAAGGGATTGATGGGGCAGGTGCACAAATGCCGCTACAGCAAGAAGCCTGCCTGTGTGTCTTCGAACAAGTTGGATTTTAAAATAACGCCAGACTTATTCAGGGTAATACTAGTATTTCTAAGCATATCGCTACATCAGGGCTCGTAATTTCAAGTCCTGAGTTAGTAGCCAGGCATGAAAAGTTACTCGCCACCAGTTTCCTCACCTAGCCCCACCCATATCCTGCATTTAACCCCACCCATCTCAAGTTCTCTTAGTTGAAATGACACTATTGTTCTATGTTTTATTCAGAATAAAATTAACAAAAATATTCAATAACAAACAAACAAATTCTCCAACTCGGCAACAGTCACTATCGGACTGTTACAGAGTAGGAGAATGTTCCCAATTTCATGCAATGAGAACTTCTCTTGCAAACCATTCCAAATTGGGAACGTCCATGGTCGCACTTATCTATTGATTTTATGGTGGAGTTGCCTGTCTCAGAGGATTACACAGTCATCCTCATGACTGTGGATAGATTTTCTAAGATGGCCCATTTTGTACCACTTAAAGGACTACCTTATTCCAAGGAGTTGGCCGAGATTTTTGCCAAGGAGGTGGTTCGTCTCCCCGTTATACCCAAGGTGGTAGTCTCACATTTCTGGAGAGCATACTGCAGTCAGATGGTCATCCAGCTCTTGTTTTCCTCGCCTTACCATCCACAGTCAAACAGTGTTGCAGAAAGGTCTAACCAGGCGTTGGAACAGTTCCTCTGTTGTTTTATCTCGGACCATCATGACAATTGGGCGAACCTGTTACCGTGGGCGGAGCTGGCTAGAAATAGTGAAGTCAATTCCTCCTCTCAGAACTCTCCCTTTCTGATTAACTACGGGTTCCAACCTTCGCTGCTGCCAGAGTCTTTCAAGGCTCAGAATATTCCTGCTGTGGAGGAGCACTTGAGGGCGTTTCGCTCCACATGGGTGTGGGTTTAGTGATCCCTGCAGAGTTCCATATTGCTCTATAAGAGACAAGCAGACCGTAGACGGCTCCCGGCTCCAGTGTTCCAGGTGGGAGAGAGAGTATGGCTGTCCTCACGCAATCTCCATCTCCAGGTGCCTTGTAAAAAGCTGGCTTCCCGATTTGTGGATCCCTTTCAGTTTCTCCATAGGATTAACCCAGTAACCTATGCCCTTGAACTCCCTGCTAATATGTGCATCTCTAAGGCTTTCCATGTGTCACTACTGAAACCATTGGTCTGTAACAGATATACTACTGCTCCTGTTCGTCCCGGACCTGTCCAAGTGGGAGACCACAAGGAGTATGAGGTGCAAAGTATTTTGGACTCTCGCAGGGTCAGAGGGAAGGTACAATATCTAGTCCACTAGAAAGGTTATGGGTCTGAGGAGTGTTCCTGGGTCACCAAGAGAGATCTGCATGCAGCTGCCCTTCTCCATGAAATCCACTCCAGCACTTCCTCTGGTGCTGATCCTCTTCTGGGAGGGAGAGGTTGTTAAAGGGGGGTACTATCACAGTATCCCTAGGCAGCCTAGCGCTCTTGTGCTTCCTACTTCTGTATGGCCGCCGGCCAGCATGGCCTCCGGACACTTCCTCATTCTGACATCAGGTAACAGGCACTGGCACGGACTCCTCTTTATAGGCCTATTCTGGGTGGCCTAATTGGGTCCCGCCTCCTTCTGCTCCTTTATTATCCTCCTTGGTGCTAGGAGTCTTTGCCCTTGTGTGGTGTTCCTGCTCGTTACTCTTGCACTCTGTTGTGACTGGTGTTTGCCTGAGAATCTCGCTCTGTGTATAACCCTGGCTTATCTGACTACCTACATTGGTTCTGACCTGTGGCTTTGGCTGACTAACTTGCTCAGTGTATGATCCCGGCTTGTCTGACTACCCACATTGGTTCTGACCTGTGGCTCTGGCTGACTAACTTGCTCCATGTTGACCCTGGCTTGCCTGACCTGTGGCTCTGGCTACTACTTGCTCCGTGTATTCCCGGTTTGTCTGACCCGTGGCTCAGGCTGCCTACTCGCTCCCTACACTACTAGCCTGCCTCACCTGTAGTCTCGTGGCTCATTGCTCTGGTCTGCTCTTGCTCCCTGTTGCCTCCAATCGCAGACCAAAGTGGTGACTTACGCATATTATACCATTCATACTGTTGTACCACTCCCCTAGTCTTGGTTACTCGCAGTAGTGTAGTGCACAGCACAGTGTGCAGCTCCGGAGGGACCTTGGGTCCTATCAGCCTGTGTTTTGGGTTATATGTGGGCCAATACCATTATTGTTGTATATAATTAATAAAGGTGCTTATATATTATCTTTGTGTCTATCCTTCTTTGCCTGAATACCGTGACACTGAGTACGGCAATACCCCATATGCATAGGTTTCTCAAGGTTTGGGGGAGCTACGGGGCACAAATTGGAACATGCGCGTTTCTAGTTTCACACTTTTCACAGCTTGCAACATCCCAGGTTTTCATTTTATGTATGTTTTCCAATTTTTGTACGCAGCCATTTTACCACCAATCCCTTGTAAAACTTGATGTAAGTTAAAAAATTCTGCTTTTTTCATACTTACGTTTCAATGTTGATGTGAATTTCAAGCACATGATAGGTTAAGAGTTTTAAAAATGCATTGTTTAGTATTCAGCTCCTTCTTCTGAGTACAGCAATACCCCATATGCATAGGTTTCTCAAGGTTTGCAGGAGCTACGGGGCCCAAATAGGAACATGCGCGTTTCCAGTTTCACAGCTTGCGTCACTGGTGTCATGTCTCATTTTGAGCTTTGTACCAGTGCTCCACTTTAAAATTTCCCCCAAAAGTGTATATTTGTGGAAAGTAAACACCCCAGGCATTCATTTTATGTATGTTTTCACATTTTATACACAGCCATTTTACCACCAATCCCTCGTAAAACTTGATGTAAGAAAAAAAAATCAGCGTTTTTTGCACTTACATTTCAATGTTGCTGTGGATTTCAAGCACTGGATAGGAGAAATTTTTAAAAATGCATTGATTAGTGTTCAGTTGCTTCTTCTGAGTACGGCAATACTCCATATGCATAGGTTTCTCATGGTTTGAGGGAGCTACAGGCCAGCTTTTGAACAAACATTCCTCTAGACTGTAAGCTCTCACCAGCAGGGGGCCCTCTGATCCTTCTGGTCTCCACATATGATTGTACTATTTAATACCTCTGTATGTCTGTTCCCAATTGTACAGCGCTGCGGAATTAGTTGGCGCTATTTAAATAAATAATAATAATAATTTCCACAGCTTGCTTAACTGGTGCCATGTCTGATTTGGGGCAGTGTAACAGTGCTCCATTTTAAGATCCCCCACCCCCCCCAAAAAAAAAAAAAAAAAAAACGGGCAATGACATGCATTTGGAACTGCAAAAAGTTGATTTTTTGACTGGGGTTTGCCAATGTAAAAATTACTTATGAATTATATATGGCAGTCTGCATCAGGAAAATGGCAAGCTTCTTATACCAGACCATAGATTTTCTCATGGTGAGGTAAGGCTGCATGAGTTGATCACAAAGATCAACACCTCCCATGTGTTTATTGTAGTCTCTGATGCAGACTGGCTTCCTGAGGACCGTGCCACGGACAGAGACTGGCACAGTTCCCTCGCCATGCATCGTTCTCAGCATGTGCATGTCCTTTTTGTTTCGAAACTTGACTGCCAGCAGCTTCTCTTGGCACAAAGTTAAGGACATTCCCTTTCGTAGTTTGCAGTTTATCATTTGTTTGGGCATCTCTTTATAATTTCTCCTAACAGTGCCACAGGCCACAGTGTCAACATAAAAAAGTGATTTAAATAAAAGGGGGTTTTGTGTAATAATTATCTACATATAACTGGTATCCTTTATTTAATAGGGGGGAAATGAGATCCCAAACAATTTTGCCATTGGTTCCTAGATATTCAGGGCAACCAGGTGGATCAAGCTGGCTGTCCTTGCCCTCATAAATGAGAAAAGCACAGGTGTATCCTGTGGCGCTTTCACATAACTTATAAAATTTTACGCCAAACTTGGAATGCTTGGAGGGGATATATTGCTCAAAACCCAACCTTCCTTTATATTTCATTAAGGACTCATCAACAGATATTTGTTTTTTGGGGGTATAGTTTTTTGAAAAATTTTTTGCAAATAAAATATAAGGGGGTGAATTTTATACAGCCTGTCATAATGGGGGTGATCTTTGGGGAGCCACAGGTGTTATCATTAAAATGCATGATGCGCAAAAGAATTTCATAGCATCTTCTGCTCATTTTTTGGCCGAAAATGGGGGTAAAACCCAGGATTTTTGCTCCAGTATGACTTGATGCTTGGCTTTTTAATTATCCCCATAGCCATAGTTAGGGCCCAGAATGTTTTGAATTCAGCAACATCTGTGGGGTGCCACAGAAACATAGCTTTAGCTTTGAAACATAGCGTGTGGGATTGGCTGCAATGTACTGGGCTGCATAAATATTTGTTTGCGCTACAATCTCCCCCAAAATGGCTTCCCCCAAAATTAAATTAAAAAACTGCTCCTGTTTAAAACTGGCTGCATCTACATCTATTCCTGGGCTGCCTGTGAAATCCCACTGGTGGTACCCATTCCCTAGGCTCTGGATGAAGGACAGGCATTGTGGCAGCTCTTGGGGTATGGCTTGGGGTATGCTTTGCAATGCATTCTGTACCACTCTGGCACTCAAAGGGTTAAAAGTCCTTTAACCCCCTTAAGGACCAGAGGTCCCGGGGCGTGCCGTCCCTTAAGGACCACATAGGAATCTTTGACGTGCCGTCCCACGTGACTGATCACGTGGGGTGGCACGTCAAACAGGGCACTGGAAGAGATCGCTCCGGTCTTGGAGCGATCAACTTCAGTGCCCGGTACTACTCACCGCGCTCCTACAGGAGTGCGGTGAGTAAAAGTACGTGACGTGCCAGGACTGTCACTGGCCCTTAAGTGCCGGACCAGCGTGACGGTCCTGCCACGTCAATGGTCCTTAAGGGGTTAAAAAAAAAAAAATACAATTTTGATGCATTGAATGTAGTGCAGTTACTTGGTCCCAGAATTGTTCCACTTTGATTTTGACCATACGGCCCTCTGTTTATAGTACAGGGTACAATATATAAAAGGACTAACCCCTTGAATGCGAGAGACAGAACTTTGGATGCCAGATATCTCTGACATCCAAGAGGTCACAATTTTAGTCCAGCTCCCACCCCACCTCCCAACGAAAAAATAGTGTGTGTACCAGATGAGTATTTGCCTGAAATGTTTCTGCTAATGTTACTGTCACAAACACACAGAGACGTATCCTGTTTGGAGCTATTTCTGTCCTGACATCTTTTGCTTTCCTATGTACTGGTCAAAGACAAGCACAACAGTCGATAAAGCCAGCACTGGCGGAAATGGAGGCCTTAACGCAAAAGGACATGACGTGTTAGGAGTAAACAACTAAAACACACAACACAGCAACCCAGCTGCACCATAGATGAAAATAAAAATGCCCACACCTCCCAAGTGTCCCTTTTTGCCAGCTCTCCCCTCTCTAGTATCAGTCCTCATTACCTGATCTCCCCTCTTTAGTATCAGTCCTCATTACCTGATCTCCCCTCTCTAGTATCAGTCCTCATTACCTGATCTCCCCTCTCTAATGCCAGTCCTCATTACCTGATTTCCCCTCTCTAGTATCAGTCCTCATTGCCTGATCTCCCCTCTCTAGTATCAGTCCTCATTACCTGATCTCCCCTCTCTAGTATCAGTCCTCATTGCCTGCTCTCCCCTCTCTAGTGTCAGTCCTCATTGTCTGCTCTCCCCTCTCTAGTATCAGTCCTCATTGTCTGATTTCCCCTCTCTAGTATCAGTCCTCATTACCTGATTTCCCCTCTCTAGTATCAGTCCTCATTGCCTGATCTCCCCTCTCTAGTATCAGTCCTCATTACCTGATCTCCCCTCTCTAGTATCAGTCCTCATTGCCTGCTCTCCCCTCTCTAGTATCAGTCCTCATTATCTGATTTCCCCTCTCTAGTATCAGTCCTCATTGCCAGCTCTTCCCTCTCTAGTATCAGTCCTCATTGCCTGATCTCCCCTCTCTAGTATCAGTCCTCATTGCCTGCTCTCCCCTCTCTAGTATCAGTCCTCATTGTCTGATTTCCCCTCTCTAGTATCAGTCCTCATTGCCAGCTCTCCCCTCTCTAGTATCAGTCCTCATTGTCTGATTTCCCCTCTCTAGTATCAGTCCTCATTGTCTGATTTCCCCTCTCTAGTATCAGTCCTCATTACCTGATCTCCCCTCTCTAGTATCAGTCCTCATTGTCTGATTTCCCCTCTCTAGTATCAGTCCTCATTACCTGATTTCCCCTCTCTAGTGTCAGTCCTCATTGCCTGATCTCCCCTCTCTAGTATCAGTCCTCATTGCCCGCTCTCCCCTCTCTAGTATCAGTCCTCATTGTCTGATTTCCCCTCTCTAGTATCAGTCCTCATTGTCTGATTTCCCCTCTCTAGTATCAGTCCTCATTGTCTGATTTCCCCTCTCTAGTATCAGTCCTCATTGTCTGATTTCCCCTCTCTAGTATCAGTCCTCATTGCCTGATCTCCCCTCTCTAGTGTCAGTCCTCATTACCTGATCTCCCCTCTCTAGTATCAGTCCTCATTACCTGATCTCCCCTCTCTAGTATCAGTCCTCATTACCTGATCTCCCCTCTCTAGTATCAGTCCTCATTGCCTGATCTTCCCTCTCTAGTATCAGTCCTCATTGCCTGATTTCCCCTCTCTAGTATCAGTCCTCATTACCTGATCTCCCCTCTCTAGTATCAGTCCTCATTACCTGATCTCCCCTCTCTAGTATCAGTCCTCATTGTCTGATTTCCCCTCTCTAGTATCAGTCCTCATTACCTGATTTCCCCTCTCTAGTATCAGTCCTCATTGCCTGATCTCCCCTCTCTAGTATCAGTCCTCATTGTCTGATCTCCCCTCTCTAGTATCAGTCCTCATTGCCTGCTCTCCCCTCTCTAGTATCAGTCCTCATTGCCAGCTCTCCCCTCTCTAGTATCAGTCCTCATTGCCTGCTCTCCCCTCTCTAGTATCAGTCCTCATTGTCTGATTTCCCCTCTCTAGTATCAGTCCTCATTACCTGCTCTCCCCTCTCTAGTATCAGTCCTCATTACCTGCTCTCCCCTCTCTAGTATCAGTCCTCATTACCTGCTCTCCCCTCTCTAGTATCAGTCCTCATTGCCAGCTCTTCCCTCTCTAGTGTCAGTCCTCATTACCTGATCTCCCCTCTCTAGTATCAGTCCTCATTGTCTGATTTCCCCTCTCTAGTATCAGTCCTCATTGCCAGCTCTTCCCTCTCTAGTATCAGTCCTCATTGCCAGCTCTCCCCTCTCTAGTATCAGTCTTCATTACCTGATCTCCCCTCTCTAGTATCAGTCCTCATTGTCTGATTTCCCCTCTCTAGTATCAGTCCTCATTGCCTGATCTCCCCTCTCTAGTATCAGTCCTCATTGCCAGCTCTTCCCTCTCTAGTATCAGTCCTCATTGCCAGCTCTCCCCTCTCTAGTATCAGTCTTCATTACCTGATCTCCCCTCTCTAGTATCAGTCCTCATTGTCTGATTTCCCCTCTCTAGTATCAGTCCTCATTACCTGATCTCCCCTCTCTAGTATCAGTCCTCATTGCCAGCTCTTCCCTCTCTAGTATCAGTCCTCATTGCCAGCTCTCCCCTCTCTAGTATCAGTCTTCATTACCTGATCTCCCCTCTCTAGTATCAGTCCTCATTGTCTGATTTCCCCTCTCTAGTGTCAGTCCTCATTACCTGATCTCCCCTCTCTAGTATCAGTCCTCATTGCCAGCTCTTCCCTCTCTAGTATCAGTCCTCATTGCCAGCTCTCCCCTCTCTAGTATCAGTCTTCATTACCTGATCTCCCCTCTCTAGTATCAGTCCTCATTGTCTGATTTCCCCTCTCTAGTATCAGTCCTCATTGCCTGATCTCCCCTCTCTAGTATCAGTCCTCATTACCTGATCTCCCCTTTCTAGTATCAGTCCTCATTACCTGATCTCCCCTCTCTAGTATCAGTCCTCATTACCTGATCTCCCCTCTCTAGTATCAGTCCTCATTGCCAGCTCTCCCCTCTCTAGTATCAGTCCTCATTACCTGATCTCCCCTCTCTAGTATCAGTCCTCATTACCTGATCTCCCCTCTCTAGTATCAGTCCTCATTACCTGATCTCCCCTCTCTAGTGTCAGTCCTCATTGCCTGATCTCCCCTCTCTAGTATCAGTCCTCATTGCCTGATTTCCCCTCTCTAGTATCAGTCCTCATTACCTGATCTCCCCTCTCTAGTGTCAGTCCTCATTGCCTGATCTCCCCTCTCTAGTATCAGTCCTCATTGCCTGATCTCCCCTCTCTAGTATCAGTACTCATTGTCTGATCTCCCCTCTCTAGTATCAGTCCTCATTGCCTGATTTCCCCTCTCTAGTATCAGTCCTCATTGCCTGCTCTCCCCTCTCTAGTATCAGTCCTCATTACCTGATTTCCCCTCTCTAGTATCAGTCCTCATTACCTGATCTCCCCTCTCTAGCATCAGTCCTCATTGCCTGATCTCCCCTCTCTAGTATCAGTCCTCATTGCCTGATTTCCCCTCTCTAGTATCAGTCCTCATTGCCTGATTTCCCCTCTCTAGTATCAGTCCTCATTACCTGATCTCCCCTCTCTAGTATCAGTCCTCATTGCCTGATCTCCCCTCTCTAGTATCAGTCCTCATTGCCTGATCTCCCCTCTCTAGTATCAGTCCTCATTGCCTGCTCTCCCCTCTCTAGTATCAGTCCTCATTACCTGATCACCCTTTTTTGTATCAGTCCTCATTACCTGATCTCCCCTCTCTAGTATCACTCTTCATTACCTGATCTCCCCTCTCTAGTATCAGTCCTCATTGCCTGATTTCCCCTCTCTAGTATCAGTCCTCATTACCTGATCTCCCCTCTCTAGTGTCAGTCCTCATTGCCTGATCTCCCCTCTCTAGTATCAGTCCTCATTGCCTGATCTCCCCTCTCTAGTATCAGTCCTCATTGCCTGATCTCCCCTCTCTAGTATCAGTCCTCATTGCCTGCTCTCCCCTCTCTAGTATCAGTCCTCATTACCTGATCACCCTTTTTTGTATCAGTCCTCATTACCTGATCTCCCCTCTCTAGTATCAGTCCTCATTGTCTGATCTCCCCTCTCTAGTATCAGTCCTCATTGCCTGCTCTCCCCTCTCTAGTATCAGTCCTCATTGCCAGCTCTCCCCTCTCTAGTATCAGTCCTCATTGCCTGCTCTCCCCTCTCTAGTATCAGTCCTCATTGTCTGATTTCCCCTCTCTAGTATCAGTCCTCATTACCTGCTCTCCCCTCTCTAGTATCAGTCCTCATTACCTGCTCTCCCCTCTCTAGTATCAGTCCTCATTACCTGCTCTCCCCTCTCTAGTATCAGTCCTCATTGCCAGCTCTTCCCTCTCTAGTGTCAGTCCTCATTACCTGATCTCCCCTCTCTAGTATCAGTCCTCATTGTCTGATTTCCCCTCTCTAGTATCAGTCCTCATTGCCAGCTCTTCCCTCTCTAGTATCAGTCCTCATTGCCAGCTCTCCCCTCTCTAGTATCAGTCTTCATTACCTGATCTCCCCTCTCTAGTATCAGTCCTCATTGTCTGATTTCCCCTCTCTAGTATCAGTCCTCATTGCCTGATCTCCCCTCTCTAGTATCAGTCCTCATTGCCAGCTCTTCCCTCTCTAGTATCAGTCCTCATTGCCAGCTCTCCCCTCTCTAGTATCAGTCTTCATTACCTGATCTCCCCTCTCTAGTATCAGTCCTCATTGTCTGATTTCCCCTCTCTAGTATCAGTCCTCATTACCTGATCTCCCCTCTCTAGTATCAGTCCTCATTGCCAGCTCTTCCCTCTCTAGTATCAGTCCTCATTGCCAGCTCTCCCCTCTCTAGTATCAGTCTTCATTACCTGATCTCCCCTCTCTAGTATCAGTCCTCATTGTCTGATTTCCCCTCTCTAGTGTCAGTCCTCATTACCTGATCTCCCCTCTCTAGTATCAGTCCTCATTGCCAGCTCTTCCCTCTCTAGTATCAGTCCTCATTGCCAGCTCTCCCCTCTCTAGTATCAGTCTTCATTACCTGATCTCCCCTCTCTAGTATCAGTCCTCATTGTCTGATTTCCCCTCTCTAGTATCAGTCCTCATTGCCTGATCTCCCCTCTCTAGTATCAGTCCTCATTACCTGATCTCCCCTTTCTAGTATCAGTCCTCATTACCTGATCTCCCCTCTCTAGTATCAGTCCTCATTACCTGATCTCCCCTCTCTAGTATCAGTCCTCATTGCCAGCTCTCCCCTCTCTAGTATCAGTCCTCATTACCTGATCTCCCCTCTCTAGTATCAGTCCTCATTACCTGATCTCCCCTCTCTAGTATCAGTCCTCATTACCTGATCTCCCCTCTCTAGTGTCAGTCCTCATTGCCTGATCTCCCCTCTCTAGTATCAGTCCTCATTGCCTGATTTCCCCTCTCTAGTATCAGTCCTCATTACCTGATCTCCCCTCTCTAGTGTCAGTCCTCATTGCCTGATCTCCCCTCTCTAGTATCAGTCCTCATTGCCTGATCTCCCCTCTCTAGTATCAGTACTCATTGTCTGATCTCCCCTCTCTAGTATCAGTCCTCATTGCCTGATTTCCCCTCTCTAGTATCAGTCCTCATTGCCTGCTCTCCCCTCTCTAGTATCAGTCCTCATTACCTGATTTCCCCTCTCTAGTTATCAGTCCTCATTACCTGATCTCCCCTCTCTAGTATCAGTCCTCATTGCCTGATCTCCCCTCTCTAGTATCAGTCCTCATTGCCTGATTTCCCCTCTCTAGTATCAGTCCTCATTGCCTGATTTCCCCTCTCTAGTATCAGTCCTCATTACCTGATCTCCCCTCTCTAGTATCAGTCCTCATTGCCTGATCTCCCCTCTCTAGTATCAGTCCTCATTGCCTGATCTCCCCTCTCTAGTATCAGTCCTCATTGCCTGCTCTCCCCTCTCTAGTATCAGTCCTCATTACCTGATCACCCTTTTTTGTATCAGTCCTCATTACCTGATCTCCCCTCTCTAGTATCACTCTTCATTACCTGATCTCCCCTCTCTAGTATCAGTCCTCATTGCCTGATTTCCCCTCTCTAGTATCAGTCCTCATTACCTGATCTCCCCTCTCTAGTGTCAGTCCTCATTGCCTGATCTCCCCTCTCTAGTATAGTCCTCATTGCCTGATCTCCCCTCTCTAGTATCAGTCCTCATTGCCTGATCTCCCCTCTCTAGTATCAGTCCTCATTGCCTGCTCTCCCCTCTCTAGTATCAGTCCTCATTACCTGATCACCCTTTTTTGTATCAGTCCTCATTACCTGATCTCCCCTCTCTAGTATCAGTCCTCATTGCCTGATCTCCCCTCTCTAGTATCAGTCCTCATTGCCTGCTCTCCCCTCTCTAGTATCAGTCCTCATTACCTGATCACCCTTTTTTGTATCAGTCCTCATTGCCTGCTCTCCCCTCTCTAGTATCAGTCTTCATTACCTGATCTCCCCTCTCTAGTATCAGTCCTCATTGCCAGCTCTCCCCTCTCTAGTATCAGTCCTCATTGTCTGATTTCCCCTCTCTAGTATCAGTCCTCATTGTCTGATTTCCCCTCTCTAGTATCAGTCCTCATTGTCTGATTTCCCCTCTCTAGTATCAGTCCTCATTGTCTGATTTCCCCTCTCTAGTATCAGTCCTCATTGTCTGATTTCCCCTCTCTAGTATCAGTCCTCATTGCCTGATCTCCCCTCTCTAGTGTCAGTCCTCATTACCTGATCTTCCCTCTCTAGTATCAGTCCTCATTACCTGATCTCCCCTCTCTAGTATCAGTCCTCATTGCCTGATCTCCCCTCTCTAGTATCAGTCCTCATTACCTGATCTCCCCTCTCTAGTATCAGTCCTCATTACCTGATCTCCCCTCTCTAGTATCAGTCCTCATTACCTGATCTCCCCTCTCTAGTATCAGTCCTCATTACCTGATCTTCCCTCTCTAGTATCAGTCCTCATTGCCTGATTTCCCCTCTCTAGTATCAGTCCTCATTACCTGATCTCCCCTCTCTAGTATCAGTCCTCATTACCTGATCTCCCCTCTCTAGTATCAGTCCTCATTACCTGATCTCCCCTCTCTAGTATCAGTCCTCATTACCTGATCTCCCCTCTCTAGTATCAGTCCTCATTACCTGATTTCCCCTCTCTAGTATCAGTCCTCATTGTCTGATTTCCCCTCTCTAGTATCAGTCCTCATTACCTGATCTCCCCTCTCTAGTATCAGTCCTCATTGTCTGATTTCCCCTCTCTAGTATCAGTCCTCATTACCTGATTTCCCCTCTCTAGTATCAGTCCTCATTGCCTGCTCTCCCCTCTCTAGTATCAGTCCTCATTGCCAGCTCTCCCCTCTCTAGTATCAGTCCTCATTGCCTGCTCTCCCCTCTCTAGTATCAGTCCTCATTGTCTGATTTCCCCTCTCTAGTATCAGTCCTCATTACCTGCTCTCCCCTCTCTAGTATCAGTCCTCATTGCCTGCTCTCCCCTCTCTAGTATCAGTCCTCATTGCCTGATCTCCCCTCTCTAGTATCAGTCCTCATTGCCTGATTTCCCTCTCTAGTATCAGTCCTCATTACCTGATCTCCCTCTCTAGTGTCAGTCCTCATTGCCTGATCTCCCCTCTCTAGTATCAGTCCTCATTGCCTGATCTCCCCTCTCTAGTATCAGTCCTCATTGCCTGCTCTCCCCTCTCTAGTATCAGTCCTCATTACCTGATTTCCCCTCTCTAGTGTCAGTCCTCATTGCCTGATCTCCCCTCTCTAGTATCAGTCCTCACTGCCTGATCTCCCCTCTCTAGTATCAGTCCTCATTACCTGATTTCCCCTCTCTAGTATCAGTCCTCATTACCTGATCTCCCCTCTCTAGTATCAGTCCTCATTGCCAGCTCTTCCCTCTCTAGTGTCAGTCCTCATTACCTGATCTTCCCTCTCTAGTATCAGTCCTCATTGCCTGATCTCCCCTCTCTAGTATCAGTCCTCATTGCCTGATCTCCCCTCTCTAGTATCAGTCCTCACTGCCTGATCTCCCCTCTCTAGTATCAGTCCTCATTGTCTGATCTCCCCTCTCTAGTATCAGTCCTCATTACCTGATCTTCCCTCTCTAGTATCAGTCCTCATTACCTGATCTCCCCTCTCTAGTATCAGTCCTCATTACCTGATCTCCCCTCTCTAGTATCAGTCCTCATTGTCTGATCTCCCCTCTCTAGTATCAGTCCTCATTACCTGATCTTCCCTCTCTAGTATCAGTCCTCATTACCTGATCTCCCCTCTCTAGTATCAGTCCTCATTACCTGATCTCCCCTCTCTAGTATCAGTCCTCATTACCTGATTTCCCCTCTCTAGTATCAGTCCTCATTACCTGATCTCCCCTCTCTAGTATCAGTCCTCATTACCTGATTTCCCCTCTCTAGTATCAGTCCTCATTACCTGATCTCCCCTCTCTAGTATCAGTCCTCATTACCTGATCTCCCCTCTCTAGTATCAGTCCTCATTGCCTGATCTCCCCTCTCTAGTATCAGTCCTCATTACCTGCTCTCCCCTCTCTAGTATCAGTCCTCATTACCTGATTTCCCCTCTCTAGTATCAGTCCTCATTACCTGATCTCCCCTCTCTAGTATCAGTCCTCATTACCTAATCTCCCCTCTCTAGTATCAGTCCTCATTGCCCGCTCTCCCCTCTCTAGTATCAGTCCTCATTGCCAGCTCTCCCCTCTCTAGTATCAGTCCTCATTACCTGATCTCCCCTCTCTAGTATCAGTCCTCATTGTCTGATCTCCCCTCTCTAGTATCAGTCCTCATTACCTGATCTTCCCTCTCTAGTATCAGTCCTCATTACCTGATCTCCCCTCTCTAGTATCAGTCCTCATTACCCTGATCTCCCCTCTCTAGTATCAGTCCTCATTACCTGATCTCCCCTCTCTAGTATCAGTCCTCATTGCCTGATTTCCCCTCTCTAGTATCAGTCCTCATTGCCTGATTTCCCCTCTCTAGTATCAGTCCTCATTGCCTGATTTCCCCTCTCTAGTATCAGTCCTCATTGCCCGCTCTCCCCTCTCTAGTGTCAGTCCTCATTGCCTGATTTCCCCTCTCTAGTATCAGTCCTCATTGCCTGATCTCCCCTCTCTAGTATCAGTCCTCATTGCCTGATCTCCCCTCTCTAGTATCAGTCCTCATTACCTGATCTCCCCTCTCTAGTATCAGTCCTCATTGCCTGATCTCCCCTCTCTAGTATCAGTCCTCATTGCCTGATTTCCCCTCTCTAGTATCAGTCCTCATTGCCTGATTTCCCCTCTCTAGTATCAGTCCTCATTGTCTGATTTCCCCTCTCTAGTATCAGTCCTCATTGCCTGATCTCCCCTCTCTAGTATCAGTCCTCATTGCCTGATCTCCCCTCTCTAGTATCAGTCCTCATTACCTGATCTCCCCTCTCTAGTATCAGTCCTCATTGCCTGATCTCCCCTCTCTAGTGTCAGTCCTCATTACCTGATCTCCCCTCTCTAGTATCAGTCCTCATTACCTGATCTCCCCTCTCTAGTATCAGTCCTCATTACCTGATTTCCCCTCTCTAGTATCAGTCCTCATTGCCTGATTTCCCCCTCTCTAGTATCAGTCCTCATTGCCTGATCTCCCTAACTAGTATCAGTCCTCATTGCCTGATCTCCCCTCTCTAGTATCAGTCCTCATTACCTGATCTCCCCTCTCTAGTATCAGTCCTCATTGCCTGATCTCCCCTCTCTAGTATCAGTCCTCATTGCCTGCTCTCCCCTCTCTAGTATCAGTCCTCATTGCCTGATCTCCCCTCTCTAGTGTCAGTCCTCATTACCTGATCTCCCCTCTCTAGTATCAGTCCTCATTACCTGATCTCCCCTCTCTAGTATCAGTCCTCATTACCTGATTTCCCTCTCTAGTATCAGTCCTCATTGCCTGATTTCCCCTCTCTAGTATCAGTCCTCATTGCTGATCTCCCCTAACTAGTATCAGTCCTCATTGCCTGATCTCCCCTCTCTAGTATCAGTCCTCATTACCTGATCTCCCCTCTCTAGTATCAGTCCTCATTGCCTGATCTCCCCTCTCTAGTGTCAGTCTCATTGCCTGCTCTCCCCTCTCTAGTATCAGTCCTCATTGCCTGATCTCCCCTCTCTAGTATCAGTCCTCATTGTCTGATCTCCCCTCTCTAGTGTCAGTCCTCATTGCCTGCTCTCCCCTCTCTAGTGTCAGTCCTCATTGCCTGCTCTCCCCTCTCTAGTGTCAGTCCTCATTGCCTGCTTCCCTTTCTCTAGTCCCAGCTTATGCCCTGATACCCAGCCCTCCTCACTCTTTCATTAAGGTGACCACATGTCCCGGAATGCCCGGGACAGTCCCTAAATTTATGTCTCTGTCCCTCCCAACCCTCCACCAGGGCAATTAATGGTCCCGAAATGAAGCCGCAGCAGCTTGCCACTCTCTAACTAACACAAATGTCTGTGCTGCGATGCTGGCTGCTACCTGACTTTGCTCAGAGGTGCGCAGGCACTGAGGTAGCAGAGTCCAGACGGACACCGGTCCCAGATCCCTCAACTGTGGACACTACACAAACTGTACCGCCAGCCAATGAGAGATGTGTAATGTTGATGCTCCCCCTCTCATTGGCTGGCTGGTGCATGACCGAGATGGTAATCATGGCAGCAGTGGAGTGACACCAGTTCGGCAACTTCGTGGGGCAGTTAAGGGATGGGGCAGCCAAGTACTTGTGAGAGGTGCTGAACCCGACTGGGGGAGAGGTGGGAAATCCAGCTCAAGGGAACCGGGCTCACTCCATACTCCAGGCAAGTGACCGACCAATATCTAATGCATTACACCTGAGACCTAACTTTCTATATTAACCTCCTAAGGACCAGACTGGGTGTACAACATATTACTTAGCAATGCTTTGCACACTCTTGGTACTTAACCCTTTTGCGGCTCATAGAAGGGTGAAACGCATTGCTAGCAGTGCGTTAGACACCCATGTGGTCCTTAAAGGGTTGAACAACTAATCCATCATTTAATCACTTGACTGCTAAGCAATATATTGGATGTTTCTGGTACTCATATGGTACAATAAGATGAATCACCTTGGTCTCTTGTAGAAACCGTGAAATCACAGGTAAAAGGGCTTATCCCTCTGATTGCCAGATTTATAGCCCCACTTGGAGGATTAAATTGTCTGTGGAAATCATGTACATGAAGCTAAAATTAGATACTTTACATGGTGAATCAGGATAATTGTAAGTTTGATCTTGTGTGTGAAACTGAAACATGGTGCCATTTTATTTATACTACATGAGAAGTGGTGCCCATTTAGTGATGACAGTTATCTGACAACCCAGTGGGGAAACCAGGAACATGCTCAAGTGTATGAGAGGCAGGAATACAATCATGTAAAATGACCCAGCCAGCTCATGACTGGCCACTGCACTCAGTTATTTGGAAGTGCTATCCATATATGTGTAGTGCTGGAAAATATCAATGATCACCATCCAACGAAATGAACATTTCACTGTTCAGGACATGAAAAGTTACAAGTTCATTTCATGGTAAATATCAAGGACAGCCTCACTTATTATTTGTCTGTCAGACTTATTTATATTTACTATGGGAAGCCATATAACAAGGTAATAAAGACATGGTTAAAGGGATAGTAATACTTTGTTTTATCTTTATTTTATTTTGTAGGCATTAAAAAAACATGAAGAACGTTATAAGTCTTATCTCTCAAACCTTTAAGGTTTGAGAGCTATTCACAAGCAAAGTTTCCCCTCCTGCCCCTTTTACCTAGTGTAGGCCATCTCTTCTCAGATGTGGAATCCAGTCCATAGATCAGACAGATAACAGAAGGGGACAATCTTCTTCCTATGAGAACAGTGAAAGCCCTACCCCCCCTTGACAAGTTTTTCAGGTTTTTCCTTATCTTAATTGAAGATTGTCCCTCTCTGCAATCTACCTGGGCGCCTCCCTTCTGTTGTGACTGAACAGTGTTACATCAGTAAAATGGGTGGGAGGGGGGTACTTTGTCACTGAATTACTCTTGAACTACAACTCTGACAAAATTGAAATAACACTCTCCATGGCCCAAATACTATGGTGATTAATTAGAGCTGCTTTTATTATGAAACATTACTATCCCTTTAAGCTTGATCCAGCTTATTATAAGATGACCACGTGTCCTTGATGGCCTGGGACAGTCCCACATTTTAAATGAGTGTCCCTTGTCCCTGGCAACCCCCTTCTGGGACAATACAAAGTCCCGGAATTAAGAAACCAGAGCACAGAGTTCTAAACACTAGGAGAACGGTCCATTGCCTACTATGACAGGAAGTGATGCCTCTGCTGGGCTACAAGAAAATGGCTTCCAGAGTTGAAACATTAAAAAGAGAACGGAGCCTTGATTTTGACATTGGACAGAAAATGCAGTGCATTTTTGTTGTAGTATAATGTTAGTAGGGTTGCACCGATACCGATACTGGTATCGGTATAGGTGCCAATACCAGCATTTGCGGAAGTACTTGTGCAAATGCGGCCGATGCCAGCACCGATACCCTGTGTCAGGGTCAGTGCTGCAGTGAGGGAGCCCTGGGAGCTGCTCACAATGCTCCCTGGTTGCCTCTCTCCCTTCTGTAGCGTAGGAGCGTTGCCGGGGGTTACCATGGCAACGCTCCGACGCTGACCTCTGCCGGGGCTCGTGAGAGAACAGCAAGCACCCGGCAGAGGAGGGTAAGGGAGGCAATATGGGACATTGAGCGGGTAGTGAAAGAGGCAGAGAGGGGGGCCAAGAGGGAGAAAGAGGCAAAAGGGACTAAGAGAAAGAGAAAAAAAAAAAAAAAAAAAAAAAGAGGAAAAAGGAGGAAAGATCAGGAGACAAAAGGAGGGGGAACAAGAAGAGGCAAAAGGAGGGGGGATCAGGAGGGAGAGAGAGAGGCAAAAGAGTGGGATCAAGAGTCAAGGAGGGGGAGAAAGGGGGATCAAAAGGGAGAGAAAAAGCCAAGGCAAAAGGAGGGAGCTCAAGAGGGGGATAATGAAGTAAAAGGAGGGAATCAAGAGGGGGAGAAAGAGGCAAAAGGGGACAGTCAAGAGGTGGTGTGTGTGTGTGTGTGTGTGTGTGTGTATATATATATATATATATATATTTAAAGTACTCACCAATACTTTTTTTTGCGGTCATTTGCCAGTTTTCCAAGTACCTAAAGCATATATATATATATATATATATATATATATATATATATATATATATATAAAATAATATGTGCTTTAAGTACTTGGAAAACTGTCAAATGACAGCAAAAAAAAAGTATCGGTAATTGGTATCGGTGAGTACTTGAAAAAAGTATCGGTACTCGTACTCTGTCTTAAAAAAAAGTGGTATCGGTGCATCTCTAAATGTTAGTATACATTTTCTTGTAGACCAAACAGGCACTGCTTTCTGTCACAGCAGTCAAAGGGCAGTTCTCCCTCTATTGTCTAGAACACTGTGGTGCACTGGTCACCCTTCCCGCATAGCTGTGCTAGTGCCATGGACTAGTACTCTCCTGCTTTAGTCTCTGTAGTGTCCTTGAATGGCAGAATGGAAATGTGGTCACCCTATCTTTCATTCCCCCCTCACCTCTCTCTAGTACCAGGTTTCACTTACTGCTTCTCCCACTCATGCCCAGCCTTACCCCTGCAGCATCTGTTTGATGTCAGGATCAAGGCTCAGTTCTGTTTTAGTGCTTAGGGTTTTGTCTAGAAGCCATTTTCTTGTAGACCAGCAGAGGCATCACGTTGTATTAGAACAGGCAATAAGCAGTTTTTTGTACCTCATTGATTGCTTCCCCTTCTCTAGTCACATGCTCATTCCCTGCTTCACAACTCTCCTCACAAGGGTGAGCACATTTCCATTCTGCCACTCCGGGACATGTGGTCACCCTACTCCTCACTCTTTCATTCCCACTCACCTCTCTCTAGTCCCAGGCCCCACTCCCTGCTTCCCCTCACTCATGCCCAGTTGTACTCCCTGCTCTCTCCTCTCACACCCAGCTGTATTCCCCCTTTCCTCCCAACATTTCAGATAGACTAAGAGAGAGAGACTTGTTACATGTGGGTTTTCTGTAGGCATGGGTGGTGAGTGGAGAATTACCAATAATTATTAGTCAATTTCATGACATAGTGACACCTCTTTGTGTAAGTAAGCAAATGATTTAGAACAAGACAAGAAGATTTTATTTTTACAGACTAATTTATAAATACAAATACTGAAGTTTAAACATATTATTGTCTGTGTTACTGCTGTGGAGCAATAGGAGATACACAGGTGGAAAAAAGGGACAGAGGGACTTGGGTCTCAAAGTGGGACATTTGGGAGGTGTGTTCCCTGCACACCTGTCTAGTTCCAAGACGCACTCCCTGCTTTCCCTTCTCATGCCCAACTGTATTTCCTGCTCTGTAGTCCCAGACCAAACCCCCGGCTTCCCTCTCATGCCAGCGCCTCACTCCATGACTGCTCCCCCATCTGTAGTTTCAGGCCTCACTCCCTGATCCCAAGCCCCCTTACTCCTTTCTCTAGTTACAGGCCTCACTCCCTGTCCCCTTACTCCCTTCTCTAGTTACAGGCCTCACTGCCTGCACCCTCTCTGTAGTCCCCAGATTCCCTCAATCCCAGGCCTCAGGCCCTCGGTCTCCCTTCCTGCTCCCCTTGACACAGGCCTCAGTCCCAGACTGTTTTCCCGGTGCTAGGCCTCAGTCCCCGGGATGTCCTGTACAGGAGTTCGGCCAGTGCTGCGAGTTGTCCGGCTCGGTGTCCTGCCCTATACAGAGGCTCTGGTGGTGCAGCAGCGCATTGTCCAGGACCTGAAGTCGGAACCTCCCTCTGCAGAGCCTGGCTGCCGGGGCACCCTGCTCCTGTGCCAGCACCAGGCCGTGTACACGATAGGGATCCGGAGAGGCCAGTACCCAGCACAGGAGGAGGCCCGGCTCCGGGAGCTCGGCGCGGACTTCCAGCGCACGGACCGTGGGGGGCTCATAACCTTCCACGGGCCCGGACAGCTGGTGTGCTACCCCGTACTGGAGCTGGGCCGTCTTCGCCGCTCCCTCCGGGCATATGTGTGTGGCCTGGAGGCTGCGGTGATAGGCCTGTGCCGGAGCCTCGGGGTGATGGCTAGCAGGGCCCCGGAGACTGGCGTGTGGGTCCGGGACAAGAAAATCTGCGCTATCGGTAAGGTTAAGGACACATATCCTGTATGTTTACCAGGGCAGGGGGGTTTGACACCGGTCAGCTATTGCTTGACTACAGTTCCCATCATCCTCTAGAATGGTGGCAGACGTACTTTTAACTGGGAGCCCTCATTAACCCCCTAAGGATGCCAGGAAAGTGGATGTGCGGTTTCATGCCCTTATTGCTTTAACTCATTGGTTGTGTAATACAGGGTTGGGTCACCCTGAGGCCCTCCAGCTGTTGAGGATTTCAGTTCTCATCCTCCCCAGTTAGCAGTTGTCCTCAACTGTCGGAAGGCCATCGGTTGTCCATACTTGCTCTAGGTCAGTGGTTCTCAATCTCAACCTGTGGGTCTGGACCCCTTTGGGGGTCGAATGACGATTTGCCAGGGGTCGCCTAAAGCCATCAGATATTTATATTTCGATTCATAACCGTAGCAAAATTACAGCGATGAAGGCGCAACAAAAATAATTTTATTGTTAGGGGTCGCCACAACTTAGGAAGTTTTATCAAAGGGTCGCAGCTCTAGAAAGGTGGAGAACTGCTGCTCTAGGTATTCCTCCTTACCTCCCAAGTGTCACTATTTGGCCATTTGAAATGCTGGGAGATATAGTCTTCAAGGGACCTTACACAATCACAATTTAATTTAGAATTTATCTCTACGTGAACACACACACACACACACACACACACAGAGTTAGGTGGGTATAAGCAAAAAGTCCTATTTTATTTTTCCCTGGGATATCCTTTGAGAAGACCACTTTTTTTTCTCTTTTCATAAGAATATCCATGGATTAAAAATCCATGAAAATGTCCCCCGTTATGCAGAGAGCCAATGAAATTCCAACAAGAACTTTTCCACCTTCTGTCTATGCGTTTTATGATTGTGAGAATTCCTACCGCAATACTACTACTGCTGGGTTCTGAAATAGAGAAATCTAGAGACAAAAGAAAAAGATGTTAGCAGGTTGGGTCCTACAGCAGCATAAACCTTGAAAAATATGTTAGCAGGAGGGTCACCATCATTTGTACCTGTTGTGTATTTGGCTTGTCATCAAAGTTCTATATCAATCTGTGTAATATTTATCACTCGATTGAGTCTCAGACTTAACCAGCTAAGGTAGGAAGGTCCACCAGGTACAACACTATCTATCTATCTATCTATCTATCTATCTATCTATCTATCTATCTCCCTTCCCTTTCACATCCACACTCCTCACACTCAAACTGTCCAGAGAACTGGCTGCCAACAGTACTAAATAAAGCAACTGCAGCTCCCCTCTTTGCCTGTTGGCCTCTACACTCGCTAGCCTAAAAAGTTCAGCAGCTTTCTCTCTCTCTTTCCCAACCACAAAACGATAACGTGGTAAACTGACACCCATTTTTATAGTGACAAATTAGCAGGACAGAAATACACGGGGGAAACAGCATGGTGGTGAGGGTTACATTATTATCATTGATTAAAATGTAACTTTAAAAAGCTGGAAATTCTGTTTTACCATGTTTTGCCTCATCTCCACACACATGACACCCAGGACTTCTCCCTCTGTCTGTCTGCTGGAAATGGCTCCAGATTATAAAAGCAATCTGTTAGTGTAGATCAGTGATGGCGAATCTGTGGTACGCGTGCCACCACTGGCACTCAGAGGCCTAGTGCCTGCAGGATTTCTTTGTCACTGCCCGCATTTATGACAGCCGGACAGTGTGACACTCCAGCATGGTGGGGTTCACTTCATCTGTTCTGAGGATAGTGCAAGTTTAAAAATGGAGCCCAAACTGATGAAGAAAACCTCCGCATGCACCACGCTGACGTTGCCGCGTGTCACACAGTCCTGGCTGTCATCAGTGTGGGCAGTGGGGAGACAGAGACAAAATAATCAGACAGGCATTACACGGCTCACAGCCTTCCAGTCTTTGCATGTGGGCAAGAGGGGGTATCAAGAGACGAGGGGGAGAAAAGTGAGGGCAGAGTTTACAGAAAGGGGCAAGAGGGGAGAGAACAAGGCAAGAGGGTGAGAAAGAGGCAAGGTGGAGGCAAAAGCGGGGAGAAAGAGGCAAGGTGGAGGCAAAAGGGTGAGAAAGAGCAAGGGGGGAGGCAAGGTGGAGGCAAGAGAGGAGAGAAAGAGGAAATCTGGAGGCAAGAGGGGAAAGAAAGAGGAAATGTGGCAGTAAGAGGGGGAAGAAAGAGGAAAGGTGGCAGTAAGAGGGAGGTGAGGGGAGAGTTTACAGAAAGAGAGGAGAAAAAGGGACAAGTGGTGAGAGAACAAGGTAAGAGGTGCAGAAAGAGGCAAGTTGGAGGCAAAAGGGAGGGGGAGAACAAAGAGGGCAAGGTGGAGGCAAGAGGGGGACAAAGGTGAGGGGAGAGTTTACAGAAAGAGGCAAGAGAGGAGAGAACAAGGCAAGAGGGGGAGGAAGAGGAAAGGTGGAGGCCAGAGGGGGGAGAAAGATACTATTTCTCCCTCTTGTCTCTTTCTTTTTATTCCATCCTTAACTCTTTCTCCCTCTTACCTCTTTATCTTTCTCCACCAATTTTCTTCACCCTCCTGCCAGGGGGGTATGCAACAGATTGTGAAGCAATGTATTGCATAGCCCTCTGGCACTCAAAGGGTTACATCTACACTGGATTTGAGTTTCAGATATTTATCCTAATCTTGCCCAAAAGTGGCATGTTTATTATATCTGTGTATGTAGTAACATTTTTCTTGTGATTTTTCCTGTGAATGTGAAGACTTACTCTGAGTCTCAGAATGGGAGTCGGGACTCACTGGAGTTGGGAGAGTTGTTCTGTGACCGAACCCAGGCTGCCTCCTGTAACACTCACTGGACTGACATACCTTACCCATGTGTCGCAATGCTGGAGTACCACCACCCCCACTGTCTCACACATACCAGCCAGCCAATGAGGAGCATTGTGCAAATACTCTCCTTTCATTGGCTGGTTGTGGTGCATGTTGCTTTAATTAAGGCACAGTCATTGTCAACTTGATGTCAAGCGAGCCACCGGAGCAGCGCAGCAGCAGAGTAGAAATTGCCATTACTTAAGCTTAATTTACCCAAGAATTTCACACACATTTATACAGTATACGTGTGAGTTTACGTAAGGTGGAGGCCGGTGGCTGTCGGTTGTGTGTGTGAACTGGTAGTATAGGGTCAAGTGGCAGACTATCTGTGCTGTGGGGTGACGTTCCTTCATTCCGGCACTCTTTATTGTCCCGGCTATGGATGTCGGGATGCGGGACCCAGACCTCAATTAAGGGACTGTCCCGGGAATTCCGGGACATGTGGTCACCCTGTTTGAGAGTTTCTAGGTATGGTAGTAGTTCAGCAACAGCTGGAGGGCATCATGTTGCTGACCCCTGTTATACACACACATACATAAACACCCTACTGCAGTGGCACCCAAACGTGTTCAGGACCTCCACACATAAACACAGATAAACCAATCAATGGTCCAGTCTCTGAACAATCTGCCTGAGTGAACAACATTCACTTGTGTTTAATTGATTAAATCCTTAAAGTGATAGTAATGTCTCTATTAAATTGCAGCTCTGAGTCTGCTTTAAAGGGGAACTTTCACCCCGCAATAACTAAATCTCCCCTTACTGCTCACCTGGCGACTAGCTGCTTAGTAGCGCTAGTCGCCAGAAACCTTACCCGGTTCTTCAAATATATGCGTTTTGAAAGGAGCAGGAAGCACGGACGTCTCTTCACAGTGACGTCCGTGCGCCTGCGCTGTCAGTCCCTTGTGCACCGTACGGTGCACAAGGGACTGACAAGGGACTGACAGCGCAGGCGCACGGACGTCACTGTGAAGAGACGTCCGTGCTTCCTGCTCCTTTAAAACGCATATATTTGAAGAACCGGGTAAGGTTTCTGGCGACTAGCGCTACTAAGCAGCTAGTCGCCAGGTGAGCAGTAAGGGGAGATTTAGTTATTGCGGGGTGAAAGTTCCCCTTTAAGCTTTTTATAACACCTAGCACTATGTTTAATTACTTACATTTCGGTAGTTTAAAAGATATTCAAGCTAAAAGAATCCCTCTCTGCCCCTTATGTCCTCCTCCCATTAGATGTGGAAACCAGTAGTGGGACCGGATGGACGCAGCGAGGGACAATCTTCAGTCAGCAAGTATAAGGAAAACCCTGCCCCCCTTTGTAGGAGGGCAGGATTTCCCTTTGCTTACTGAAGATTGCCCCTTGCCTCGCTCCATCCGAACCACACTTACAAGCAGCGTGACGGAGGGGGATTCTTTCAGTTTGAATATCTTTTGAGCTACACAATAAATACGAAGCAGAGCTGCAATTTAATAGAGACATTACTATCCCTTTAAGGACAGGTTTGAGCTCCCTTGCAGCTGTGTAGATTCACTGAAGATGAACACACTCAAAGTAATGCTCAAGTTTTATTATGACAAACGATTATGTATTGTAGGACTGAGAAAGCGCTTGACTACTTCTACTGCTGAGGGTTGCTCCATTCAGAGTTATTACAGTTCAGTTCAGGTGGTGCTGCAGATGAACCAAGGGCTTTCCTTTTTTTCTTCCTCTCTTTTATTGGAAATGTTATGGATCATCATGAAATACTAGTAAAATCCCCAGTATTCCCATTGAGTTACACAGGATTTATAATCCCTTGACTGCTAAAATGGTGTAAAATGGATTAGCAAAGCAATATATTGGAGACCTCTAGTACTCAATCAGTTAAAAGCCCCAGTTTAATCAGTGGAAATGTTTATGTCTCCCCTATGGTGCAGTACGGTTACTCCAGAACTGCTTAACCTTTTTGAGTGTCAGAGTGGTACACCATGCATTGCTTCTCAATGTGTTGCATACAGCTCTGGGACTCAAAGGGTTCATTTTCTTTGTGCATATGGACATTAGGGCCCTATTTCCTATGGAGTGAAAAATTGTTCCTTGGAAAATTAATTTCTGGTACTCAAAGGGTTAAGGATCAGAGAACGTGTAAAAAGTTTAGATTACCATATACAGAGTGCAGATTTTCAGATCCACTGGTCGTTCCAGCAGCTGTCATGTCTGCCTCCATGGGTATGACACCCAGGGATGATTTGAAGATGTTGTCTCTTGAAAGAAGCCCAAGGCCATTAAGGGTTTCTTGTCATAGTAGGGTAAGTGATGTTTTATTTTTAGGAGGTGTTCTCCTTTAATTAGTAACTTGAATTGCCCAGTGGAGGTGGACATGTTTCTTTGTTGATGGACCTCATGACCCTAAACTCCTTCCTTTCAGTGCATTGAAGTCCACTCGAGTATTCAAGGATCAGATGTCCCATTCATAGCTGGATATTTCCACTAGTCTGTGACTAGTAAAAGAAATCCAGCAGACAAGTAAGAAATGATGCTGTTCTCTATGTTTAACATAAGTGGACTAGTAACTTTTTTTCTCTGACTAGTAAAACACATTAACTCCTTAAAGGATAGTAATGTTTCACAATAAAATCAGCTCCAATTAATCTTCATAGTATTTAGGTCATGGAGAGTGTTATATCAATACTGTCAGAGTTGTAGTACAAGAGTAATTGAATGATAAAGTATCCCCCTCCCGCCCCTTTTACTGATGTAACACTGCTCACCTCAGAGCAGCAAGACTGCCAGATGGATAACAGAGAGGGACAATCTTCAGTGAGCATGGGGGAAAACCTGAAAAACCTGTCAAGGTGGACAGGGTTTTCCTTATGATCACAGTAAGAAGATTGTCCCTTGCTGTGATCTGTCCGGTCAAGAGACCAGATTCCACATCTGAGGGGAGGCGGCTTACACTAGGTAAAAGGGGTGGGAGGGGGATACTTTATCATTCAATTACTCTTGTACTACAACTCTGACAGTATTGAAATAACACTCACCATGACCCAAATACTATGAAAAAATAATCAGAAATATTACTGTCCCTTTATGGACCGACAGCATGGCCGGCAGTTAAGGTCCAATGGGCTTTTTTTTTTCTCCATTTGATTTAGGACTCCTCAAACGGTGTGCAGCCTTGAATTCCATGACAAGCCAGAACGTCACTGGTCCTTATGGCAAGTTTACCCATGATGGTCCTGCCATGTCATGTTGTAGCTCAGACCCATCTTAAATCAGTTGGAATTTTATGCCCCCCCCCCCATGATGTAGTTGGTATACTGTAGAATTGTGCCTCTTTACTTTGTGCATACATCCCTCAGTGATCTGTAGGGATTCTTTACAGTAAGGGCGGTAAGGCTATGGAATTCTTTGCCTCGGGATGTTGTGCTTGCAGATAATGTAACTGTATTCAAAAAAGCAATGATGCCTATCTAAGCACAGAACAATATTGACAGTTATGACAGATGGCTTCAAAGCAAATAGGATATTGAGCGCTGCGCGCGCACACACACACACACACACACACACACACACACCTACCTACCTACCTACCTACACTGGAAATTGCTCCAGAGGGCTTTTTTGTTGCCTTCCTCTGGATCAACAGGCATGGGCTGGACTTGATGGACGCATGTCTTTTTTCAGCCTTATCTACTATGTTACTATGTTTACCGGCTGCTCTCTCTCTTGCAGGTGTTCATTGTGCACGACACATCACATCCCATGGCCTGGCCCTGAACTGTAACACGGACCTCTCCTGGTTTAACCACATAGTTCCCTGCGGTATCGTTGGGAAAGGTGTGACCTCCCTCACTCAGGAACTGGGGAGAGATGTCACCGTGGAGGAAGCCATTCCCCCGTTCCTGGAGGCCTTCGAGGAGGAATTTAATTGCACTTTAGTAGTAGAAGATAAACCAGCAGACGCAGAGACGGTTGTAGAATCTAAATCTTTATGTAAATAAATACGCAGGGTTTTTGGTTTGCTTTTTCGTTCGGTCACTTATTCCTTTGTTGCCATTTTTGCCTAATTTCTCAAGCTATTTGAACCCTTGAGTGCCAGAGGGGTACACAATGCATTGCAAAGCATTGTGTTATGTACCACCCTGGCATTCAAAGGGTTAAATGCAGTTCAGGGGCAGACCTATGCCATCGTAGTGGAGAAATAAAAAAATAAAAAAAATCCACAAATGCAGTAAAGACCTCTCTATCATTCAAGGGGGTTAAAAAGCCCCATTTAACTCGTTGAGTGCTAGAGCAACTCACCCACTCTGGCGCTCAAAGGGTTAAGTTCAGAAACTTTTTTTTTTTTTTTTTAATTTCCCCTTATGGTGCAGAGTTGCTCCTCTTCAACCCTTTACGTGCCAGAGAGGTGTCACAATGTGTGGCATACCTCTCTGGAACTCAGAGAGTTAACTTTGACCTCACTCATCAAGCTAAAGAAGTGCAATTGTGAATCCAACCAAACGCAGCAAAAATTTTAAATGAAAATTTTGAAGATTCCTATCGCTTTAATTGTGGTTTAATCCCCGGAATGCTAGAGGGCTCCAGTGCCTTGTTTACAGGACCTTTTTTTTGTTCTCATCTCGCTCCCTCAAAACTGTATAATAATAATATAACTGTATTATAATAATCTTTATTGGAAATGCGGTCACCAGGTTGGCATGATGGTGCATTGCTGGGGGTCATGCCTGAAATATGTACATCTCTTGGACTCGGTCAGAAAATGGATCTTTGTTCATATATCAGCCTTGGATCACAGTGCTTCCCATTTCCTACACCCACTACAATTTGCACTCCATCCCAATATTAACCTATCACTATTACTTCACTAACATCTCACAGACCCTTTTCTGAATTTTGGGGGGACTTTTAAACCCACCCCCCTACACACACACACTTACATATATACACATACATATATACACTCATACATACACACACACACATATACATGCACACATTCACACATATATACACATGCACTCCTGATAAAATTATTGGGAGATATTGGGATTGTTACAAATGGTCCAACTGAACTTAATATGTAAAACATATACATATTGCAGGGTTTATCCTGTGAAATGTAACCAGGGTACTCCCACTGCTGTGAGGTGTTTTATTCAAAACTTATTGCAGCTCAAGCTATACATTTTTAGGTGCAGTACCTCCACCATCTTGTGGAGTTTTAGGGTCAACTAACTGTCTATAGGATGTTGTAGCAGCAGCGCCATCGTAAAATTTCAGACCATTAATATATTACACCTAAGTTTCAGCAACAATAAGCATGTCACATCAGTGGGGGCTACCTTTGTTTTACTTTGTTTTACCCTACACTATATATTTCTTACATATTAAGTGTTACTCTCCCTTTAAAGGGATAGTAATGTTTCAAAATAAAGGCAGCCAATTAATCTTCATAGTATTTTGGCCATGGAGAGTGTTATTTCAATGCTGTCTGAGTTGTAGTACAAGAGTAATTGAATGATAAAGTATCCCCCTCCTGCCCCTTTTACTGATGTAACACTGCTCACCTCAGAGCAGCAGGGTGGGATCCAGATGGATCATAGAGAGGGACAATCTTCAGTCAGTGATCATAAGGAAAACACCTGTGCAATGGGGGCAGGGTTTTCATTGTTCTCAAAGTAAGAAGATTGTCCCTTGCTGTGAGCTGTCTGGTCTGTGGACCAGATTCCACATCTGAGGTGAGCAGTGTTACA